>PVHT021183598.1:1177400-1361665 GCA_004024745.2 Catagonus wagneri
TTTGTGGGGGAAAGTGGGGAGGGAAGGGCTTTCTGAGATGTGCGTGCCTCTGAAAGGAGATGGGGAGGCAGCAATTTGCTGTCGGACATGAGGGCAGAGGCAAAGGGAGCGAATCGATGGCCTTTGAGCCACCTGCAGAGCCTCCCCCCCCCATTCGGCTCCCTTCCCTTCCCCGCCCGTCCCCCCGGAGGAGCCCTCACCCGGGGTCCCCAAAGCGGGCGCTCACCAGGACTCAGGTAGTAGTACAGCAGCAGCAGGCCCCAGAGGCCCAGCAGGCGCAGCCAGAAGCGCTTGTAAGCCCACATCTTCAGCAGAAAATGGCGCGTCTCAGCCTGCAGGCCTCGCAGAGACGCCTGCCAGCTGGGCTGAGGCGTCGCGGCCGCCATGACGGTCTGGCGCTCGGGCCTGCTGTCCCCAGGGTGCGACCCCACAGCCGGGTTCTCGGCATTGCATCCTGACTCACAGTAGGTCAGCCTGGAGCATGCCCCCCGCGCTCCCCCGGTCTTTGATCGGGTCCTCCCCGACAGCGACCGCCCCTCTGAAGGCATAGCTCAAGGGTCCTGCCACGCTAAGGCGCTTCCTCGCCAACGGCCTCCTTGAACCCAGAAGCCCCTGGGGCGGAGATGCTTACGTGACACCCCCGGCAGCACGTGCGGCCCTCGTGCCCAGGCCCCACCCCCTTCCCGGGGCAGGCTGGGAAGCTTGTGTCCCGGCATCCCTCCTCAGGGCCTGGCCCTTCCAGGGCTGGGCAGACCTTGACGAATGAATGAGTGAGTGGGGCCGAGGCACTGCGCCAGTAGCAGGACTGCTGTCACCCATCGACAAAAAGGCCTCGCTGGAATTCGCACTCCAGCCCTGGCTGCGAATTCCTCCTCAAATTCAGTCCTCTGACACCATTGTCGCCCCTGTGGTCACCATAGTTAGTCACTGTAGCTGGCCGCAGTAGCTGCTGGCCAAATATGGCTATATACATGGAAATTTTCATGAATTGAAATTAAATGGAATTGGAGTTTCCGTTGTGGCACAGCGGTTAACGAATCCTACTAGAAACCATGAGGTTGCCGGTTCAATCCCTGGCCTCGCTCAGTGGGTTAAGGATCCGGCGTTGCCGTGAGCTGTGGTGTAGGTCACAGATGCGGCTCGGATCCTGCGTTGCTGTGGCTGTGGCTGTGGCTGGCGGCTACAGCTCCTATTCAACCCCTAGCCTGGGAACCTCCACATGCCGCGGGTGTGGCCCTAAAAAACAAAAAAAAAAAAAAAGGAAATGAAATTAAGAAGTCACTTCCTCAGTCCCAATAGCCACGCAGCAAGTGTCCCATAGTCACACATGGCTCAGGTGATATCAGACAACAGTGCGAACGAATATGGAGCATCTCCATCAAGGTAGAATGTTGTAGTGGGCAGCACTGGATGTGAAGAGTGCTGATAGTGAATATGGTAGATGTTCACTAGGTTGCTAAGACATCTTAGTAGGAGCTTTTAAATGAAACAAAGTGGTATTTGCCTTCAGAGACCTTAAGGCTGATTTACAAATAAATGGAACAGTAGGAGAATATGAGAACAAAGAGTGTGTGAGGAACACAAAAAAAGGTGACTCAGAACACTTAGATTTGATTCTCATCATTTGTCACCAATAAATTGGGTGGCCCTAAGTACCTTCCTTTCTGCTGGGTCTCAGTGATACTTGTGTGAAACAAAGGAGTTAGCATTGTCTCAAAGCCCCCTTTTGATTCTAAAATCTGACCCTTGGTTAAAATCCCATTAAACTATCTTATTTTGGGCAACCCTGCAAAAAGCACCTTTAGGTGCTTCTGGAGCAGCTGTTAGTCTACTTCATTCTGGTTTTCAAGGGATGTGAAAACTACCCCCCTTCAACTGCATTTCCATCCCTATTTTTACTACATTTTACTGGGGCTTCCCAAATGGTTGCCTACTAATTATATTCTATTGTTCTTATTTTTCTCTCCAATGTTAATAAACATTCCATAGAGGGAAGGAGGAAGGGAGTTTTCCTATGTAAATAATTCTTGAAATTTAGCAGACTGCATTCCACCCCCACATCCAGCAGCAATTCATAATGCTCTTTAGTTTATTAAAGGATCTGGAAGAGAAGAGGAAAAAAAAAAAAAAGCCTTCAACCATGAGAAACAGAGAAGTGTCTAAAATTTTACTGTGCTTCTGAGTAACAAGGCATCCTGCCACAATTTCATAAATGCTGGCAGAAGATGGAAGACTACTGGGTCAGAGACAAAGGAAAAAAGCTGCCCTAGACACGCAGAAGTTCAAGAGACCCATGAACAGTTGCCTCCCAAGAGCAACCTTGTTCAAGTCATAGGACCCATGGAAAATATCGTCTGGCCAGGCACCACAATGCAGCCCTGAGGGCTCAGGGATTAAGCTAGAGACAGGTTGAGAACTCAGCTTTCTACCTCCTCAGGGGTTTTGCTTTCAGAGGCTTAACTCTCCCTTCTGCAAATTATGGGCTGTGGACATCCTGACCGTGAAGATTCTTTCCAGCTCTGGCTTGCTATGACTCGTACCTGACTGTGGCCATTGGGGTTGCTATGAACAGGCAAGGCATGGCAGTTCTGCAACAGTGCAGTACTTCTGAGCAATCCACATTACGTGGCTAGAAACCCAAGTTACCAACAAAAACTCAGGGAGACAAAATCCCTAAGATTAAGCCTGAGAGCTCCGTGGTTTCCAGAACACTCGTTCGAGATCGAGGCCACAAAAAGCCACGTGAAGTATCCCTTTTGTAGATTATCAGGTGTAGATTTAAAATCTGCTCCGGCTTTCCTCTTTCATCCCATAGTTTCAAGGACTTTAAAATGACACTAGTAAACCCAGACCTAATTAGTGAGGAAAATCTGTTCCATGGGCGTGGGTACAAGAACTACTTCATGAGATGGTATGTACCACTGCTCAGAATGTAACTACCATTCTTGTGGAAAATTCAGAAGTTACACTATTTTAAAAATATCATTACAGACAGACATGAAAAGACGTTCAACCTCAGGTAATCAGGGGACTGCAAATTACTCAACAATGAGTTATCATTTTATGTTCTTCAGATTAGCAAAATGTAATAAAAATTAACAAGAATATACAGAAATAGGAATTCAGTCATTGCTGGCGGAGGTATAAAATGGGTACAACCACTTTAGAGAGCAATTTGACAGCACCCTGTAAAGTTAAATATTCATATATTCTGTGACACAGAAATTCCACGTTTAGGTATCTATCCTGTTACCCATCTGCACAAAAAGATATGTAAAAGGGCATTGATTGTTATGATGAAAACAGCATAAAGGATGTCTCAGTGGGGAAATGGAAGCAAATTGTTGTTCATTCCTATATTAATATGTAGTGCTTAATGATGACCAGAGTCCATCACCTTAGCTGACATACTATTTCTCTTTCTCTCTCTTTTGTTTATTTATTTATTTATTATTTTTGTGTGTGTGAATCTGCCTAGTGGCATAACTTCTAATTCAGTGGAACCATTGTTGTGTTCCCCAAAAGAGATAGTCCTCTTTTGAATAATAAGCGTCTGAAGTAGCAGAAATCAGAGAAGGAGAAGCAAAGTGCAAACATTTCTCCAGGTGTGTCATTGAGCATCCTTCTCACCATCACCTCTTACTCCTTACCGCATGTCTTCTGGCTCTGGAAGTTACAGTGCTTTATATTGCTTACTGGCCCTGGACCAGAGCGCTTGACACATCCTGCAAGACAGCACCCCAAACTCCCAGGGCGTTTTCTTCCAGGTGGTGTCATAACTAGGTTTTTTAATAGGTGATTTCATTGTTCTACAAAGTCAACCTCTTTTTTGCAGTATTTTTGAGGTATAATTGATAACATTGTGAGATGTTTCAAGTGTACACGTGGTGATTTGATATATAGATATATTTTTTTTGTCTTTTTGCCTTTTTTTATGTAGAGCCGCACCCGCAGCATGTGGAGGTTCCCAGGCTAGGGGTCTAACAGGAGCTGTAGCCGCCGGCCTTCGCCACAGCCACAGCAACGCGGGATGCGAGCTGCGTCTGCAACCTTCACCACAGCTCACGGCAACGCCGGATCCTTAACCCACTGAGCAAGGCCAGGGATCGAACCCACAACCTCATGGTTCTAGCCACAAAGGGAACTCCTGATATATAGATATATTATGAAGATATTGATATATTATACCAGCTAGTTAAATAAGACATTGATCATCTTACATATATTTGTCTCTCTTTTTTTTTCCTTTGGTGAGAACATTAAAGTTCTACTCTTAGCAAATTTCAATTATACAATACAATGTTATCAACTATTGTCTAATGTTATACATTAGATTCTCAGGCCTTCTTCATCTTATAACTGAAATCAATCGTGTACCCTTTTACCAACGTCTTCCTGTTTCATCGCCCCATCAGCCCCCAGGAACCATTTTTCTACTCTGTTTGAGTTTCACTCTATTTTTACTTAATTAATTAATTTATTTATTTGCTTTTTAGGGCCACACCCACAGCATATGGAAGTTCCCAGGCTAGGGGTCAAATCAGACCTGTCGCTGCCGGCCTACACCACACTCACAGCAACTCAGGATCCGAGCCACGTCTGCAGTCTACACCACAACGCATGGCAATGCCCAATCCCCGACCCACTGAGCGAGGCCAGAATTGAAACCGCATCCTCTTGGACACTAGTCGGATTCGTTTCTGCTATGCCACAACAAGAACTCCTCATTTTAAAATTTTTTTTAGATTCCATATATAAGTGATACCACACAGTATTGCCTTATTTCACTTGGTATAATGCCCTCAACTTCCATCCATGTTGTCACAAATGGCAGGTTTCCTTTTTTCTTATGGTTGAATAATATTCCTGTGCATGTGTGTGCATGTGTGTGTGTAGCACATCATCTTTGTCCATACATCTGTTATGGACACTCAAGTTGTTTCCATGTCTTAGCTACTGTGAATAATGCTGCAATGAACTTGGGAGTGCACACATCTTTTCAAGACCCTGTTTTCATTTTATTTGGATGTATACTCAGAAGTGGGATTGCTAGACTTCATGATAGTTCTATTTATTCCAATTTTTTTCTAGGTTATATGCCATGTGGTAAAGCCAGTGAAGCCAATGGCCTCAATCCATTGTTGCACATCTATTAGGGAAAAATGAGTTCCTTTGTTGGAGGCAATATTATGTGCAGCACAATGGTGGTATATAAGGTATTGAGTAAGCCTTTGGATGGTAGGGCTAGAAAAGGTGTAGCGGGCAGGAAAGCAAACCCAAATTGGAAGGAGAGTCTATTTGAGTGAAGAAGATCATCACTGCTCACTCGAAAATAGGAGGAATCCAGTGTGATCAACCTGTCTCACGTTGTCAGAATGGTACCCATAGGATATGATACCATATTGGGGGCCCAAGATTGATGGCTGCTACTGGTAAAGTGGGCATTCAAGTAGCAGTGGTAGTCAGTCTTGGTGAGAAGTCCATGTTATTGAGCCATACATAACTTTCATCCCTTCCCCTATGGCGACTTGACTGACCTCCATTGCATGGGCGTTAAGTTCACCTGTTTATTTAGCAATTCTTCTGCAAAGAGAAATTTTCCGTGAATATTCATATGCAAGGAAGTATTAACACACTCTATTTTAGGTCATTTCACATAACTTTTCCACAAATTTCCTTGTCATCAATCCTCCAAACTTGCTCCTTCTAAGACCCTGACCATTCAAAGGCAATATTAGCCTCTACTGGAAATCAACACACTTACCACTTCCGTTTTTTCCTTTCAGACAAATGGGACAACTGCTCAAAATTCTGCCCAATAGGAACGTTTCGTTTCCCCTCCATTCTATTGATTCTTCACCTATGAGTAGAGCTGTAATGCCACAACAGTCCACTTACTTCTAAGAGAAAAATATTCTCTCATTTTCCTCTGATCATTGTTGCCTTTGGATGAACTGCGGTAAACACGCTCATGTAAAAGGATGAAGTCAACATGGAGGATGGCAGAAGAGAGACTCCAGAAGAACCTGGATCACCAGCAATGTCATTAAGCCATCCCCAAACTTGACTCCTCATGGAATTTCCAATTATATGAGGTAATTATCTTTCTTAACAGTTTTTTTTTATCACTTTGAGTTTGTGTTTCTGTTTCTGGTAGCCAAATACTTCCTAACGAATAGAATTGTCCAACCTATCTAGCTAGAAAGGGTAACCATGTGCACCATTTGACCACAGAGCCCTAATTCAATGGCATTAATAGAAAAGACCCCATATTTAAATACCGTATAGATATAACTACATATGCAGAGATCCATGTTAAGTACTTGTTCAGTGAATGAAGGAACAAATGGATAAATAAATATTTTCAACAGCTGTTGCTGTAAGCACCAGTCTCTGTTCCTTACTCTCTAAATCATTCAGGGTGTAGCTACAGGTAACAGGAACCTGTTCTAGTTAGTTTGAGTAAAAAAGGACTTAAGACAGGAAAATCAGTGATTACAAAAGTATAGCAAGGGCTGGAGGAGCAGGTTCTCAGCTGAGCCTCCAGGAAAGATTTCTAGAACAACACTGTAAACTGACTCCCTGAAGAAACCAGTGGCATAGCAAGGCCAGGGCAGTGTGAGCAATTGACTCTGAGTGTAGGTAACTAAGGGGTTGGATGCACCATCTTTCAGAAAATAAAACTGTTACCTTTCCTCTTTCCCTGGGGAAGCTATATGTCTCTTACTGGGCTGGAAGCTCCGAGAGAGCAGGGATCATGTTTGTCTTATTTATTGATATATTTTTAGTACCTATACTGTGAGCAGCACATAATAGCCACTGACTAGATCTACTTAATGGATAATTGCTATGACAAAGAATAATTTTCCTGTCCTTTTAATCTTCATCCCATTGGCTAAATATAGGCATTCGCCAAGATTTAGCCCACTGCTGCCTATTCTGTATGCTATCTAGTTTTTTCCTAAGTGATGTATTTACTTCCATTTCTTCAGAGATCACCTCTGTGCCAATGATGCTTTCATCTTTATATATTTAGCCTCGCTCCTGTCCTGAACTCCTACCTAGAGGTCAGTCATGCAAGTTCAATGTTCTGCCTTCTATGAGAACCAGGTGGAGTAAGTCAGAGGCTCTGGTTTCTGGGACCTCCAGTCTAGTGTGGGAAGCAGTTGTGTAAAATACAGTTATAACACAATGTGATGAATGCTCTTAAAAATAAAGGTATGAGTGAGTTCCAGCTGTGGCTCTTCGGGTTAAGTACCCCACTTTGTCTCTCTGTGAGGATGTGGGTTCGATCCCTGGCCTGGCTCAGTGGGTTAAGGATCTGGTGTTACACACGGCTCAGATCTGGTGTTGCCATGGCTGTGGCATGGGCCTCAGTTGCAATTCTGATTTGACCTCTAGCCTGGGAACTTCCATATGCCACAGGTGTGGCCAAAAAAAAAAAAAAAAAAAAAAGGAAAAAGAAAAAAGAAAGAAAGAAAACAATAAATAAAGGTATGAGCACTGCTATAGGAAGACAGAGGAGATGGCATATAATTCAGCCTAAAGTTGTCAGTGAGAGCTACTGAGAAGTGACATTTCATTTGGGCTTGGAAGACTGAAAAGAAAATGTCCAGAGAAATAAGATAGGAAAGGTATTTTTCATGGAGGAGTGGGAACAGAGACTCAGAGGAATAGAAGGATGTGATAGATATGGTATATTTGGGAATCAGGGATAAATATTCCGCTACAACTAAAGGTATGTCCAAATGTGACCTTTAAATGTTTTCCTCCCAAACCAATACCTCCTCCTGACTTCTGTTTCCCTATGGGTTCTTCTCCTGATCCCTTCGACTTAAAAGCTCTGGGTCACCTTCGATTGTTTATCCGTCTTATCCCATGTGATGCCTGTTGATTTTGCTTCAAAATTATCCTGTTTCCTTTTTTCTATTCTTAATTCAAAAGTCCTAGCTTAGACCCTCGTTACTTTTTCCTTCGACCAGAAAAAGCTTCCCAGTTGGGTTTCACAGTTCCAATCCACCCTACTAACTGCAGTTACATGATTCTTCCTACTTAAAAACCTCTGCTGGCTCCCTGAAGTCTACAGGATAAAAGATGATAAGAAATCTGCTCCCTCCATGGGAAGCAGTGTCTCTTGTTGGCATTTTTCAGTCTCCACCTCCTGGTTTTACTGCATGTCTGACCGCTGTTTTTCATTTACTCTGCTGGATCCCCCTCTTCTAGGCCCTCCTCAAGGTCCTTCTCTTTCCTTCCTTGCTCCACACCATTTCCGCAAACGATCACATACACGCAAACGATCACATGCACTCCTGCAGCTGACCTGCCATTAAATCTTGATTAGTTATAAAGTTACAGCTTAAATCTGTCTTCTGAACCCCACTTAAGCATCTCTGCTGGGATAACACACAAGCACTTAAAACTGTTCACATGCAAAACTGAATGATAATCCATCACAGACCTGGACTTTCTCCACCGTTCTTTATCTTAATTGGCAGTACTAGCTTTTATCCAGCTACTCAAGTGGGAAATCTGAGATTTCTTCCTTGATTCCTCCACATTCTTCAATTCCCATTCGTTCAAGGAGCAAAAGCTCTCTATTTTAACTTTGAAACTATGTGTGATGGTTCTTTTTATGGGTCAACTTGGCCAGGCTATAGAGTGTAGCCATCCAACCAAACACTTGTCAGGGCGTTGTTGTAAAGGCATTTGAAAGCTGTGCTTAACACTGATAATTAATTGACTTTAAGTAAAGGACATGATCCTCAGTAACTTGAGTGGGCCTTATCTAATTATTTAAAAGACCTTAATAGCAAAACTGAAGTTTCCCTGAAGATGAAATTCTGCCTCAAGATGGCAGCATCAGCTCTGGCCTGAGTTTTCAGCTAGACAGGCTGCCCTGTGAAATTTTGAACTTGCTAGCCCCCTATCATTGCATAAGCCATTTCCTTAAAGCAAATGTTTACCTATTTTATATATCCTACTGCTTTTATTTCTCTGGAGAACCCTGACTGATACACGATATATTCCATCCACTGCTGTTTCCACCCTCTCCCAACTCATCCCCCCTGGACCCCTAAGACAGCCCCAACTCATCTCTGACTTGTAGTCTTGCACACTCCAATGCATTCACAACACTGTGACGACTGTGTACTTGTTGAGACATAAATATGATCATCACTGACCTGCTTAATACCTTTCGACAGCTGCTGTTTGTCCTGACAAACCCAAACTCCTTTCCGCAGTTTATGAGAGTTCACCTGATCCGCATCTTGCTTATTACCCAGCCTCAGTTCTCCTCATTCATATTTTGCAGCCACAGCAAACTTGCCCAGGCTCCCAATGCTCTCTTCTGCCTTTGCAAGTACTCCGTCCCTCTTCCCCTTAGCTAACTCCTCATCCTCCTTTGGCCTCATCTTAAACATCTCTTCTTCAGGAGAACTTTCTTGACCCTCTGACCAGATTAGATCCCCTTCTTCTACTTCCCTATAAGATTCGGTTATAATATCCTCAATCCCATGGTATTTGAATGGGAAAAGTCGAATTCACAGTTAATTCAGAGAAAGATCTGCTCCATGTTCACCTCTTCCACTCACTGGGAGCTCTTGCAGGACAGGATAGATTCTAGTAGCCATACATCTTCCTAGTGGCTTTTCTTTGTTTACATTTGGGCTGAATTTCCTGTGAGGCAAACATGCTTCCAAACCTTCCATCCAATTTTACCACCTCATCAACAAGGTGGGAGAATGAAGAATCTGTTTTTCCCTATCTGGACTTGGTGTGGGACACCAAAGCCCCTAATTCTTCAGGGTTTATGAGGGTGGCCAAGGTAATAAAATGCTAATCTTGGTGCCTTACATCAACACAGGTTTATTGCTTGCTCATGCTACCTGCACAGGTTTATTGCTTGCTCATGCTACCTGCCCGACACAGGTTGACAGGAATGCTCTGCTCACTGTCACCACTGAGCCTTGGCCAGGGGTGCTGCCATCTCACGTCGAGCTTCCAGATTGCTGAATTTGTTTTCCCCTATTTGTGTTGGGGAACAGAGCGTGGAGAATTACAGCACCTTGGCTCTTCATTGCTTTGGCCAGAAAGGACACATAGCCTTTCTCTTTCCACCTCATTGGCCAAAGGAAGTTACAGGGCTATGCATTGCTTGAGGGAGGCATGTGCCTGGAAGGAAAGAAGAACCGGGAAATCTGGTGAGCCCTAGAAACTTCTAGCACCGCCATGATTACTAAGAACTATCCTTGGAGTTCCTGTTGTGGCTCAGCAGGTTAAGAGCCCGAAACTGTTTCCGTGAAGATGCGGGTTTGATCCCTGGCCTCTTTTAGTGGGTTGAGGATCCGGTGTTGCTGCAAGTTGAGGCGTAGGTTGCAGATGCGGCTCAGATTCAGTGTTGTCACAGCTGCAGCTCAGATTCGACCCCTAGCCTCCTGGGAACTTCTATATGCCACAGGTGCTGCCATAATAAAAGAAAGAAAAAGAAAAGAGCTATCCTTTATTGAGGATGGGCCTCCTGCTTAGCACATCGTACTCATCCTCCTTCTGGGCCTCGGGTAAGTGTTAATATCTCCATTTTTAGGAGAATCTGAGCTTCAGAGATATGGCGTGACCTGAGGCTAAATGTGATATTTAAGCTGGGATTTGAGCCTCTGTCCGTTGACTGGCAGTCTGTGCTGCGCCTCTGTCCCCACACACCTGGCAGGTGAGTCTGGCCCTTCTGGCAACCACTACTGCATAGCTTACACTACACCATAGTACTCAAGGTCCTTTCCAGAACCCTGTGCTTTTGTAGCCATAATGCCCTTGTCCTGGCCAAAGTGGGGAAAGTGTATTTTGGGAAAAATTCTTCTTCACTCCTTGTGATCCAATTCTAACCAAATCTCACCATGAAATGTTTCCTAAATTCACCCTGTGGAATTCATTGCCCTACCCTCAGCTGTACTCAGTTCAAATCCCTAGCTGGACATTCATCACATGGAATTATCATTATCTGTTAATCTTCTTATTTCTTCCATTAGACTGTGGCTCCTTGAACAAGGGAGCCATGTCCCATTCTTCTCTGTGTTCACAGCACAGGGGCAGAATAGCTTCAAGACGGCCAGCACTGGTTAGACATATGTGCCAGACATGGGCCTAAGGGCTTTACATGTGGTCACTAATTTCACTCTCATGCCATTTCTATAAGGTAGGTCCTCTTATTAACCTCATCCGTTTTTACTGATGAGGAAATTTAATCAATAGAAAATTTAAATAACTTGCCCTGAGTCTCATAAGTAGTAAATAGCTGTGCTGAGATTAGAACTCAGAGAGTCGGCATTCCCTTTGTAGCTCAGTGGAAATGAACCCGACTAGTATCCATGAGGATGCAGGTTCGATCCCTGGCCTCGATCAGTGGGTCGGGGATCTGGCGTTCCCCTGAGCTGTGGTGTAAGTCGCAGACACGGCTCAGATCCCACGTTGCTGTGGCTGTGGTGTAGGACGGCAGCTGTAGCTCCAATTCGACCCCTAGCCTGAGAACTTGCATGTGCTGTTGGTGCAACCCTAAAAAGCAAAAAAGAGAAAGAACTCAGGGAATCTTTAAAAGAGAAAGAACTCAGGGAATCTAACCCCAGAGCTTAATCATGCTTGACCGCTATGCTACTGCTCAAAACTTTTTCCAGCTCACATCTGAGCCCTTTGCTCCTACGTACGTCATGTATTTCCTGAAAAAAGAAAACAAAAAAACAAAAAACTAATATTATCTTACATATGCATGGTACAATTATTGAAACTGGGAAATTGGCATTGTCTGACTATGTAATCTGCAGAATTTATTCGTAGTCGGATTCCCGATCATGTCCCTTATAACAAAAGACAGCAACATTTTCCAGTTCAAGAGCCAATCTCTGATGACACATTGCATTTAACTGTCATGTCTTTTTAGTATCATTTGTTCGGAAACAGTTCCTCAGTATTTGTCTATCGTGACTTTGATAATTGTGAGGAGTCCAAGCCATTTCTTTGGTAAAATAGCCATTTATTAAGCTTGTCTGATATGGCCACGTGATTAGATTCAGCTTATTAATTTGTTCAGCTGGAACACTACCAAGTGTGTTGAGCCCTTCTCATTGCATCATGTGAGGAAGCACCTATCGATCTGCCCCTGTAATTATCTTTTCTTTCATGAAAAGTTTTCTGCCTGCCAGTGTCTTTTTTATTTTGTATCTCCAGCATCAAATACACTGCCTGATTCATGATATATGTTTAATAAACATTAATTTAATGAATAAATCTCTCTGCCTCTAAAAGAAACCTGTTACTCAAGTCAAAAACCTGTGAATCATAATGTTAGTTTCTCCCCTCTCATTTTCCCCACATGCAGTAATCACCGGTTCCCACTGATTCTGTCTCCTAAATATCATAGCAATGCCACCCTTCTCCATTCTCATTGCCATCGCACTGGCTCATTATTCCAACAACCGGGCCTCCCCACCTACAGCCTGTAATCTGTCTTTGGAAGGTGAGTTAAGGAAAACGCCATGATGTCCTGGAGGATGGGGACAATGATAGATTTAATTGGGGTAACTCACTAGCCCAAGTGTTAGTAAGGTGATATACGTGGTCTCATGTTCTATTATTTTCGCAGTGAAACCTGCCTTTCCCTTTGGGGACAGAATAGGATTGGATTTTTCAGTGGGGTTTCTGGAGTTGGTGAGAATGGCAAAAAAGACGCTGCAAAACAAGGAGGGTCCTAAAGAAGAATACAAAGTTCATTGTGAAAACTGTCTGTTCTCTGAAACCTCTAGTCACGGACTCCTCCAGGCCAAGCCAGGAAGAAAAGATCCCAGGGCTTTAGAGCCATGTGGCCAGCTCCTACATGTGCTGTTGGAAAAATCCCTTTAACAGGTGATTTTGTCTCAGAGTTCCCATTGGGGCTCAGTGGAAACGAATCTGACTAGCATCCATGAGGATGCAGGTTCGATCCCTGGCCTTGCTCAGTGGGTTAAGATCCGGCATTGCTGTGAGCCGTGGTGTAGGTCGCAGATGCGGCTCGGATCTGGCGTTGCTGTGGCTGTGATTTTGGCTCAAAAAAGCACCCATCCATCTGATTCAAATGTACTTGGAATCACGTTAAAATCTAAGAACCTCCTTACCCAATCTTCCCTCTTCCTTTTCCTTTATAGATGCTAAATCTGCATCACGGTCTGAAGTCTCTCTTGATCTTCTCTGTCAAATGGCAAAGGTAGTCAGAGTCTTAAATCTATGTGTGCTGATTGAAGGAAGTGGACAGCAACCCTATACCCAGAGAGCGTGTCCGAACTACATAGGGGCAGGGGGCATATGAAATATATCCGCCAGCATGGGCCACTCCTGTCTTGTGTGGCATGACCAAGTTCCCCTTGAATTGCATGCTTGTGTAGCTGTCATTGGATGCAGATCCTGGGAGTTCCAGCAGCTTCTTTGTATGTCAAATGACAATCCTCGGTGGTTTTATTACTGTGGTGGCTCTGAATACGGATCCAATAAGTCACTATGGATATGACGGCTCATAGGCCCAATTGACTTTCTCATTGCAGATGCTTTGTTTTTCTCAGGATGTGGTCTTTTCTGGGAGACAAATACATATGTAACTTATTAATTGAGCTTGTGGGTGCGTTGCATGTATGTCTAAACGATGTGACTTTAATAGTCTTGTCTTGGGGTAGCTTAATGACCCAACAAAAGAGGCCAGTAGCGGCAGCCCATGAGTCTATGTAAAGGTATATTTCATTCATGGAGGAGTGGAATACTTTAATACCAAAAAAAGCACCACTTGAAGTTACACCCATTGTGCAGAGCAGCCAATGCCATGGGTTGTCAGCCAAAGCCATGGTATGTGTCCTCATATAACAAGTGGCTTAGCAGTATTCCACTGAACTTGCTCACCCATCAGTGAAACAGGCTTCCTTGTTTGGTACCAAGTCTCAAACTTGAGGTCTACATCAAACCAATAGCTCAGGCAAAGCAGACAATAGGGCCATCTCAGTACCTATGGGGTGGGCAGCTACCTGTTCTTGCAGTTGACTTGACCTCCAGTTGGATGTACCATTTCCATTTTTTTCTTTTTGGCCTGTTGCATTTTGTCAATTAATTATAAAGCTACTGTATCTCAGTTCCAAACCATTTTTCTATACTCTGCTCTGGGGCTGGGATTCTTTCTTTGCCTGTGCTATCTTTCAGGTTCTGCCAGTAAGAGACTCTAGAGGGAGACTGGAAGACTGTGGTTCTTCACTCTGGCGGGAATAGTTCACTCCAGGAGCAGCAGCTGAATCCAATTTCCATTCTCCCCTGCCCCATGCCCCTCGCAGAGCCAGCATCATCATGTCTCCTCAGAGACAGCAGCATTAGCCAGTTGGCTGGCACCCCATCCTGAGTGGTCTCTCAGCCACATGGGGGTCTGCCTGCATGTTGCCAAGGTGTCAGTAGCAACTGATAAAGCCCCTTTCCTAGAGATCTGGGTTTTAACTCTGTGGGCCTTGTTCTGAGCTTTTGGGTTCCCATCATCCCAGCCTCATCTCTCTGTTTCCCCGGGCCTTGGGATGGTAAATGCTTCTTGCAGAACCCACCTCTGTGGAACCTTAATGCTCCTGTTTTGCATTTTCAGTCCTTTAATATCTGTTGGACCAATTTCTACATTAAATTTTCTGTTAAAAATAATGCCATTTGCAGCAACATGGATGGAACTAGAGACTTTCACACTAAGTGAAGTAAGTCAGAAAGAGAAAGACAAATACCGTATGATATCACATATCTGCAATCTAATATATGGCACAAATGAACATTTCCACAGAAAAGAAACTCATGGACCTGGAGAAGAGACTTGTGGTTGCGGGGGGGGGGGGGGGGGGGGGGGGCGGGGAGTGGGATGGACTGGGAATCTGGGGTTAGTAGACGCATGGAGTGGATAAGCAATAAGATCCTGCTGTATAGCACAGGGAACTATATCTAGTCACTTAAATGATGGAACATAATGAAGGATAACGTGAGAAAAAATATATGTATGTGACTGGGTCACTTTGCTGTACAGTAGAAAACTGACAACACTGTAACCAACTATAATGGAAAACATAAAAATCATTAAAAGGCAAAACAAATAAATTCTCTGTTAAAATCACTGGTGTGATTTATTTTCCCGAATCCATCTCATGGAACTTAGTTGAGTAACAACCCACTGCAAGATGGGAATGTTGGATCTGAGAATCACACTTTCCCCTTCAGTGAGACGATCTGTTCCCAGGGCCAATAACTGTCATTCAAAAGGCATGTGACATTCAGTAGTAGTGAGATGACCTACCCCTAATCTTGGCCGAGTCCTCTTGCCAGAGACATCAGATGTCAGACTGGTCACAGAAACTTAAAACTCCACGGGATCAGAATGAGTTAGGGGCAGGTATCGTTTTACTGCTGCCTGATTTGCTTCAGTGGCTTCTTACAATTGGGGTCCTCAATCAAATTTGGTGACTCATCTGGTGACTTACAGATTCTTTTAAAAAGTATTTATTTACTTATCTTTTTTGGCCACCCCGTGGAATATGGAGTTCCCGGACCAGGGATCAGATCCCAACTGCAGTTGCGACCTAGGCCACAGCTGCAACGACACAAGATCCTTAACCCACTGTGCTGAACCAAGGATCAAACCTGTGTCCCATTGCTCCAGAGACTTCACTGATCCAGTTGCACCACAGTAGGAATGTCGACTTACAGAATCTTGAATAACATACCCAAAGAGGCCAAGCAAGTGATAAGGGCTCCTTTAGTGTCTGTGAGATCAAGTGTTTTCCCTTATTAGGTTGTGGAGTATCTCTTTGGGTTGCTGCTCAGAATAGCCTCCAAGATATTTCAAGACGCTGGTAACTGGGGACAGCTGTACTTAGCATGCATTATGGTAAAAGGTTTCCTCTGTGGGGGCCACCATCAAAAGTGTCATTTATGGAATGGAAGGGGCCCTCCCAACTCATTACTGATTTATTGCAGTTATTAAGTATTGCTGGGGAAGTTAAACATACCCCAGGTAGGACAGTAAAGGTGAACCTCTGCCAAGTGAAAACAAAACAATTGCCTTTTCTTCCTAGAGAAATCTAGAGAAGAGGACACTAGCAAGGTCTAGGGAAATTCTGTCCAAGAATAGTATAATGTGAGTCACACATGTAATTTTAAATTTTGTAGCAGTCACTATTAAAAGGTAAAGAAACAGGGATAATTAACTTTAATGACATCATTCCGTTAACCCAATGCATTGAAAATCTTAGCATTTCACTATTTAAATATAAAAAATATTTTTCATTCTTTTTCTCAAACTAAGCCTATAAAATCCATTGTGTATTCTACATATGTCATTTGAGACCAACCTTTGACCGCTCAGCAGCCACATGTGGCTAGAGACCAAAGGCCTGGACAATGCAGCTGCCAGGCCACATCTGAAGTGGCAGTGATAGATGCTGTCAGTTCAGTCACTTGTTGCTGTATCAGGTGCTTTGTGTAACATGGCAGCCACTATTAAAGCCACGATGATCTGCAATCAGGGGCCACAGACCCTGGATTTACTCACTGGCTAACCAGGCTGGGAGCTGGATAATAGTAAGGACTAGCTCTCCCTCCTGGCAACGGAATAAGCCTTGTAGGTTGCCTTTCCCATCTACTGGAACTCGATACTGTTTCAACTGCACAATTCTGGCAGGCTTTGGAAATCCAGGTGGCTCTGCCCTGGCTGGGAGGGATAGCAGTGCCCGCACTCACCCAGATCAGCCTACTATGCTGGATTGAGGGAACCCACAGCATATCTGTACCAATCCTGCAGTCTTGACAATCGGACCAGGAGTATGGTCCCATCCAAGGAGCCAATGGCATCTATAGAAAGTGTGCCAAGTCTCCTGGGTGTCAGTAAAACCAGTCCCAAATCCTGCCAGGGAAATCCATTTACTGTGGGCCTAACAGGTCCAAGAAGGATGACTCCTTGGGCTCCAGTGCCTGGTAGGTCTGCAGAAGCCCCCGTGCACCTGTGTTCCAGGCTACGTGGACGAGGGTAGAAAGTAAACAATCCCCTTGAAGAGGGCAGAGGACTGGGCCCTGGGCCAAGTTTGCTTTGGAAGGGACTCAAATCTGGGTTGGAGGGCCCTCTAGCAGTCGGGCTAGAAAATCAGTCACCTGGGTGGCACAGCGGCCTGGGGGATGGGAAGCATTAAGATGTGGCTAACCACTTGGCTGCCTCCTCACACCCTTCTTCAAGGACACAGGATGGCCTTGGAGATTTGCTGGTCAGGCGGTGGGTTGCTCATCAGCCAACCACCCTGGGCTTTTCCCATCTAACTCCTTCCTTAGCAATTCCTTTGCTCAAGGCCCAGAGCCATCATGGTGCTGCTTGGGGGAGCCTCAGAAAGAAGCAAGCACAGGGCAGGCCCACGTGCTCTCCCCCCAATGGTCAGACTAGTCAGTTCATTCAGCAAAAGGCAAGCTGGTGGTAAACCCCAAATGCTGGCCATTCACTGTTACTTCTATCACAGGTGTAGCTTCTCCATCATGCAGGCAGTTCAAGCCTCAAGGAACCCGAGACTAGTGTTGAGACCCAATTCTCTGCATTTTGAAGCCCCTCAGTGTGCACCTCAGCTCCCCAGGCCCTGCCCAAGCCCCTGGGAAGTACACTGCACAGTGACAGATTTCAAATTTAAGAGGTCCGGTTGCATCTACTGTTCCCATGGCACCTGAGACCAAGGGGTATTTTCTCTCAACTGCTAGGGCTCACAGGGCTGGCTGATTTGTAAACGGAGTGCCAAGGGATGGAGCCACCTCAATCTGCCTTACATGGAGGACTTCCCCAGGCCTTGGTGACACATGGGGTGGCCTTAGATGAGCACCAGAGTAACATGGTTACCAGTGATTTCAGCTCGGCCAGGCCCCCCACTGGCAGCCTTAGGAGGGAAGGCCCCCAGCCCTGGTATGGGTTAGGGGATCCGTTTTGCAGTTTCCCAGAGGCCAGAGCTGGAATACGTGGCCTTTGTCTCCAGTGGGGCACCACCTGTGACTGGTAGGGGAAGGCAAAGCACACACCACCACGCAAAAGACAAAGGTTTTCCAGCGAGGGTCACAAGGAGAGGCACGGACCTGCAAAGCTGCCCCCACCCCCGCCCCTGCTGCTCCTGCTGCTTTGCCTCCAGCTCTGCCCTAGGGGAAGGTGTTCTCAGTGGCGAGTCTACTGCTCCGCAGGCAGGGCTCACTGTGGCCTTTCAGGCAGAGGATCAAATCAGGGCTTACATGCCAGCTGTCGGGGCAGCTGTCTGGGAACACGGGCTGCTAGCACCTGCCTTGACCTTGTGGGGAGCTGGATTTGGACTGCAGGGCAGAGGAGCCTCCAGGAAGTTGGATTTGGGCCCAGTCCCTCCCATCAGCTGGTTACCAGGCAACCTGACAGAGGCTCCTGGAGTCATGGGCAATACTGTCTATCCCTCCAACCTTCTTTAAGTGTAAATCTGATCATTTAAAACCCTTTAGAGGCCCCCTGAAGTCAAACCTATGACATGGCACCACGGAGAGGCCTCCTGTCACTCTCTGCCTCAAATTCTGTGTCCTAGGTACACCACAGGTTCAGGAACCTTCCCGAAATAACTTTTCATGCCTAGAGCAAGGGCTCCAGCCCCTTCTCCTGGCTAGCCCCTCCAACCTGTGCTCCTTCACCCGAGAAGCCCTTTACTGACCACACCACCCCCAACTTGGGTTGTTTCTCCTGGGCTCCCACCTCACCACACGCGTCTTAGCACTTTCTGTGCCATATGCTGGGGCTGCCCGTTGACTCACTGAGCTTCTTGAAGGCCTGAAATATTAACTTTGTAAGAAGCTTGTGAAGTGCCTGCTATATAGTGAACGTTCAGTAAATAGATCACGAGAACCAGATGAAATCAGGTGAGTGGTCTGTTAACAATTAGTCTATAGCTCTCTCCATATCGAACATGAATATCTTATTAATGCAATGGCAACTTTGGAGTTAGGATGCCTTAGCAATGGTGTGTTTGACCCACGAGTCATTTCACCCACTGGGAGAGGTAAAATGACTTTTCCAGCAACCAGAGCCAGTCTATGCCATGGTCAAGTGTGGAATCTGCCTCTGGATTCCTCCCTTTTCAGAGCCTAACTCCTTAGGTCCCTTTTTATTATCTGTGCATATCTGTGCTGCACTTGCAGCTTTAAATAACAGACTCCTTGAGCACTAGTACTCTATTCTTTGACACAATACCTTACAGGTTTTGATCTCCAGGGAAATCTGACAAAGGCACCTTAGTATTCCTGCCCCCGCCCCCAAAAAAACCCCACCAGAATTCGTTTTTTCTTCTCTTAGTGTAAGCCACCTAAGTCCTGTATGATACTGAGTAATAATAATATACCCCAATTCTCAGGATCCCATGTACCCATCTCTGTTGACACTTCATTTTCCTTCCAATTTTGACCCACCTCTGATATCAAGTGTATGGTATACAGTAATCGATGTGAAGACCTTTAGGCACTTACTTTTGAAGCTTAATTTTTTTTTTTGCTTTTTAGGGCCACACTCGCGGCATATGGAGGTTCCCGGGCTAGGGGTAATCGGAGCTACAGCCGTTGGCCTACGCCACAGCCACAGCAACACGGGATCCAAGCCCCATCTGCGACCTACACCACAGCTCACGGCAACGCCAGATCCTTAACCCACCAAGCAAGGCCAGGGATTGAACTTGCAACCTCATGGTTCCTAGTCGGATTCATTTCCACTGAGCCATGACAGGAACTCCTGAAGCTTAACCTTTAATCATTTAGCAAGTGCAACTTGCAGAATTTTAATGCTTCTCCCCTTAACACAACTCATTAATGAGCATAAAAAAATACATTTCCCCATTTCATCACAGAAAGAAGTGGAAAGAAAATTTCTAAATGGCCTCAAATAAAATTTTGACGCAGTCCTAAATAAACACACGGAGGGGAAGATGCTCAGAATTTAAATACTGGGACACGTTAAGCCTTCCGAGAAATGGAGACTAGCATCTGGTAATGGTTACTTTGGAATAACTGGTTATCAGAGTCATCAGAGGATTATAAGGGAAAGATGCTACTTATGACCATAAAATTGGCTTAACAGTGATCAAATGAGAATACTGACTCTAAAAGGCACCATTCCTAAACACAAGGAGCCCAGAGATCATGTTCAGATGAAAGAAACACCTCTCAATGAGCCAAGAGGAGTCTCCAGACTGCTGCTGCCAACAGGCTGTTCATGTGTAGCGAGCACTGAAATGTGAAACTAGGAGAACCCAACAAACTCACGTGAGGGTGGTTGCTACTTACCACCTCCAGTGGACTGTGCAAGAGTCCAGAACTACGCGTACCTGGTAACAGACATCCAGACAAGTACCAAAACTGGAAAAGCAGAAAACAAAGATGGATTTTTATAAAAAAAAATCCATTTATGTAGAGAGAAGACTGTCCCGCATCACTGGACCATTTTGGATTTTAACACCGGGCAGAACTGTGACACTGTCACCTTTCCATTTCTATCCTATTTCCATCTGGCTGTGCCAGAGCTCCCTGAAGTGACGACAGTCAATTCAGACACTTTCTACCTACAAACCTGTCATGCGATTTACTACTGAGATACTGACAGATTAAAAAAAAATTTTTAATATGCATATTTAATATCTTCCAAGTGGGAGACTATGTTTATGTGTACACAGACAGCAGTGTATGTTTAATATGGTTCAGTAGCATCCTGTGTAATTAATGTGTTCCAATCCCCTAACTGGGAATATGTAGAATTATTTTCAAGTATCTACATATTAAGGGCACATAAAAGATTATCTGCAAGGCATGGTATATGCTTTGCATGATTAATACCACCCCCCATCTTTCATTTTAATTATATTTAGAAATATAAGAACAGGAGCAAACATCTGTCACACTAATTTTTTGCTTTTTCATAAGTGCAACTTTTTAATAAAAATTTACATCTAGATAAACAATCTTCAGATTTTTGAAACTTTAATAAGATTTTTAAAAACATCATGACTTTGAACTGAAAAACATACACGTTTAGCACACAAATATTGTAATATGAATCAACTTCAACTCCATTTGAAAACATGTGACTCAAATTACAGTTTTAGTAGTAATTCACATTTAAGCAAGTTAGCGCCTTGCTGAATTCAGCCTTTGTAAAAAAGAGACTTAGTGCATATTGTAATGGCACAATGTACTTTTGTACCATTTTGTTGATATTTTTTCACCTTATTAAACAAGATCAAGTTCTTGAAAGTTGGTAGATAACGGCTAACTTCCTATGACATGTGAAATTTCCAAGGTAACAGTTACATTTTGTAACAGAACACTTTCTATAGATTTCTTCTCCTATCTTAAAATTTTAAAAGCAATCATTTGTAAGGATTGCATCAACGTCAATTTAGCAGAGGAAGATCAAACTTTATTGAAACTGCTTGCATACAAAATATATTGCACTATAACCAAACAAATGTCAACATAAAATCCAATCTGTTGTCGCTAATATGTACAGAGAATATTGCCCAAGAGCAGTTACATTACAAGGTCATTCTACCTTGGTTAATTATCTACAGTATTTTAAACCAAACAGCTTACAGATGATGTGTGCAAGGTACCAATTTCTGTTTTCAAATACTATACATTCCCAGAATAAATAACTAGAAATCAACATTAATGTTTGGCAATACTTTTAAAAGACTTTTTAATATTCTTGAAATCATGTGCAGTTTGTTGCCATTTTTATATGCTTATTTGTATGCAAGGAAAAGTAACCAGAAAATGAAAACTCAAAGAAACTAACTCACAAAATACATCAGAGGCAGAACTTCGGTTTCTACGGCTCTGTACAGATTCAGTGGTACCCCTAACTTGGAGTTATTTTTTAAGAAAAATATAACATCTTCGAGTGAAGGTCCTTCACATATTTTTTCCTCAGTAAATTTCATTCATTAAAAAAAAAAAAAGACTCAAAATCAAAACCCAACACGTCAAAAAACGAAAAGAAAAAAAAAAGAAAAAATCGTTTGTTAACCAATTCTATCTGCTTTCCAATTCTGCTTATACATTAGACCTAATATTTTAAAGTTTACAAAACATTTAACTTGCTTCCAATGTTTCTGAGACAAAGTACCTGTACTTCTCAGGATTATTATGCACACGTGGAAATGACGTTCCCATCTTCCCCAAAGAAGCTTGAAATTAAAATAGGAAAAACTTCACCAAACTTGGGGAGGACAAAATAAAAACAGCTCTAAGTTAAAACTGGTCATCAGGCCAAAGATCAGGCATATCCTACTAACTTTCGACCAGGAAGATTTGTTCCTAGCTGAAAACATTTTAGCCTCTCTCAAATGAAAAGACAGTTATTTCTTCTCCTGTCTGTAGAGAAAAATTACACATCCCTCTCAATAACACTATTTGTCAAACTTCAGTGCAACAAAACAAAAAACAAAAACAAGTCCTATTCTTTATACTGCCTAACCTGATGTTTATGTAAGAAAAAAAATATAGAAAGCATGCATTCCTCTATAAAGTACTAATGTTTGACAGGGTTTGCTACATCTTTTAACATTTAGTGTTTCCAACTTATCTTCCCTGAACTCTGCATCCAAATATAATATTCCTACCTGCCAAGATATAAAAAAGGCACAGATCATACAACTTTTTTTTTTTTTTTTTGCTAATGAAAATGACAAACGTCACATCACACACATCTCAGGGTCCACTAAAATACTGGAAAAGTGGACCAAAACATAAACTGACACAGAACATGAAATGACAAGAGTATTTCACGGACTTCTATATGGAATTGAAAACAGAAGTCTAATATAATGACCATAAATGCTATTTATTCTGAAAAACTGAAATGTCCCAGTGAGTTATCACGCCACGCAGAAAAATGGCCCAAATTAACAAAGAATACCATTGCTATGTATTTAAAAAATAAGCCAAACTAAAATCTTCTTCTGAAGTGCTAAGTATACTTAATTACTTTCAAGTAATATTTCAAATTTTTAAGATCTCTTTTTGTGCAGATTTGAAAATTGGTGCTTATGGCCAATATGAAAAAAATAAAAGTCTTAAGAGAACTGGTGTTCATTTCATGCCCTGTGCCACCTTGCCTACTATTTGTCTTTGGCCTAACAAAGTTTGCTAATATGGAATAAGAATTACGGAAACGGTATAGGAAATATAACTCCAGAGTTACGCCGTTTAGGGTACTCCATTCACAAGTGGTTGCTGACCGTCCACGCTGTCTGGCTTTTCCTTCTTCTGGTTACGATCTTTACCCGTGCGCAGCCGATTACCTTCACTGGAGGTATTCTGTAAGGTTTTAGTGTGGACACTCCTTTCATTATTGCAGTCAACTCTGATCTAAAACAAGTTACAGTTGTTATATACACAAACCACATCCTACTGTAATCTGTAATTGGCCTGACAAGAAATTAGAGCCCGAAGTGTCAATTCCACATGTTAAAAGGGGAAATGGGGGTGAGAATAGAAGAAGTGCAAGAAATTAAGGTCAGGTAGGATCTTTATTTGGTTTATGATTTTAAAACACTCTTCTTCTTTAACTGGAACACACTGGTCATCTCACTGGGTCCAAAGTTAGATAAAAACTCACAATCCTACCGTGTCTTCTTCTAAGTAGAACAAAACAGTGAGAAACAAATAGTTAAAACGTATCACTATTACTGATTACAAAATAAACATGTCTTCAATACTAGAGTTCAAAAAAAATGGGTTATTCTTCAAAGATTGTAAAACCCAGGAGGAGAGACACAAATTAATGTCTTCCTACTCTGATGTTACCAGAGTAATAACTCAACTAACTCTCTTATTAACTAGCCTTCAGCTGACATATTTTTAATCTATCATGAGTATGATTAAGTTTCTCTACACGGAGGGCTCCCGCTGTCTTAGAGTAAAACAATGTGAGCATGGGTTTCTAACAGCCTGTATTTTAGTAAGGCCAGTCAGATGATCATACAACTCAAATTCTGAAGAAGGATGATATAGGGAAATCTGAAGACAAGACATTAATATTGGAAGAACTGGAACCTCAGGAAGGGTGTAGAGATGAACAGAATTAAAAAAAAAACCAATATTCTGAGAATTAGACTATTCTAATTTTAAGTACTCAATACTGAACACTTAAAAAGTATACCATTTTAGGTACCAACACTGAACACTTAAACACTGATAATGGAATTCTAGACGCTGTACAAAAGGAAGATAATATTGACAAATGGGCCTAAAACAAATAAAAAAAACTGATTTGCTTCAAGTACAGATGTTACACATAATCCCAAAATGGTTCACTGCAATTTCAACATGCGGTTAAGTGTTGGTCCTGGGTGAGTGTTTTAATTGTTTGGTTGTCAAGAGGGGAATCACCAGACTGGTACATAAATGCCTTATGTCTCTGTAAAGCACATGCGTGTGCATTATTTCACTGATCTCTGGGTCTAGGTCTAAGGTCTTTTCTATGCTGGTCCTTCAGAATCAGCCAATAGTTAGTACCTACTCACAACCACTATGAATTCTAAAGAATATTTTGCCTCGACATTTCTGCTCTTAAAAAGTATCTCTCACTAATCTTGGGTATTGGGCCCAATCCAATTCACAGCCATGAAGGAACCCCAACTACTTGGATTAAGACTTCAGGGTTAAAGAAGCAGCAGAAGAGAATATGGGTTCTGGGAATCAGGGTTCAAATATCACTCCACTGTATATATACCTGTTACTCAGTCTTTCTAAAACTTCAGTTTACTCACCTATAAAACAGAATAAGAAAACTTCTTACCTCAAGGGGCTGCTGAAAGACTGAGATAAAACACACACAGGACACTCAGCAAAGGTGTCTGGACATGTTCAGGGGTAATTTTCAAATTACCTAACAATGGGTTCAGCACAGGTGATGACTGAGAGAGGGTTCTCAGAATAGAGGCTGGCTGTAAATACACAGCTGACTGATTCAGCAGATACTACCAGCTGAGTATCATCAATGCTGTCTATCATGATTACTACCCATGAGCCAGACACCTTCTTTTCCTTACTTTCCACTCAAAGAGGACACTCTAGCCCTGTAACTCCCGGAAGGAGGGACCCACAGGGCGGCTTACACCAAGTCTTTCTCTTCTTGGTACATTCCTAGATGTTTCTTTTCTTAGGGCATCAGGGGGACCACTAGTGTGGTACTAAAGTCATACTGTGGCTGTCAAGGTCTTCACAAATACTTAGACTGCATATTCTCTAGAGAAATCTTCTCTGTACAGTTGTGACAAAGGATTCAGATAGCCACAACTGTAATGCTGAAAGCATTTCACATATACCAAGTTCACAACCTTTGAGCATGTTTAAAAATCAAGTAAAATAAACTCATAAGTCTCCAACTACCATAACTCAAATTAGCTGAAAAGAGGCACAGAGTTGTACCTGGAGGGATCCATCTGCTGTTCTGCCTTTAGCCTCCCTTGGATTACGCGAACGATTATCTGTTCGGGAGTGATCGTCGTTTCCTATGGGGACATTTTTAAAAGGTTCAATGCTCACTGATTCAAACATGCTTACTGGAAGTTCTGAATTCCCACATCCTCAATTTATTCAGACCGACCACAGAATCTAAAATACAATCCACAACCTAGTGATTCCAGTTACATACTGGCCAACAGTCTAGCATGCTACCAAGGAACAGAAAATACGTCTAAGGCATCACAATTCTGCATCAACCTATGTGTTATAGGTCAACCTGAGCTAATGATAGGATGTTATGTTTAGAATACCCCTGAGACGCTGAACTAGTTATCAGTGTTTATTCGTAGATTTATCCTACATGAACCATAAGGAAGACTGCATAATATTGCTAATTCCATGAAGGAAAGGCTGAACCAGTACAAAACAGGAGAAATGGGGTCTTGGGAACACATGGCTGAATCGCCAAGATTCTTCCACGAACTTCAGTCGTTATAATTCACCTTTACTTCTTAACACGTGAGAACCTCTATACCTTTGAAGCCACCTCCGCGTCCTCTTCCTCCCTGTCCTCTTCCTCCACCTCCACGCCGTCGTCCGTCTCCTCTGCGCAGGAAGTTCTCCCTCTCTTCCTCTGTTGGAGCTAATGACCAATCACTGAGTTCGTCTCTGTGGTCAGATTCTGTTTCAGAAGCATTTGATGCTTCAGAATTAGTTCCTATCGAGAGTTAAAAGTTATATACCGTTGTCCGACTTTAAAAAAAATTAGGTTAACAGAAGCTTCCAGAGACGTTTCAGGGGTAATCCAATACTCTTCCCAATTTATAAGCCCACCAAAGAATCACCTTCCATTTTGTAAAACAAATTATCTTAAGTTCAAAATGAAGGGTTTCACAATATTTGAGGTAATTTTTGTTTTAAACATCTTTGGTTCTCAGTAAAGAAAAATACAAGGTATTTTATTGCCATCTAAGTTCAAACCTGAGTATGCCACATGATTAAACAGCTGTGCTCCTTTAAACATCTGCGCTCTCTGGAGGAAAAGTTGTCTATAACAGTTAAATGCAATACCTTGATGAACAAAACCTCTATCAAGAGAGTGCCTGGTAACAAGGTTTGGCCCAGGGACAGAGGGGGAATATGCACATTCTGGTCACCTCTGAGAGGGTGCCAAAGGTGGCCACCTCAACAACTATCTCAGGGCAGGGTCTCTTGTGGGATCAGGGACTGAAGCTAGCTGAATGGGGAGACGCTTGCCTGATGCTTGGTCCACAACCTTCCCTCCCATTCCCACTGGAATAATTTATCGTGATAAAGGAGTTATTGTAATAAACCTGTTTGTTATGCCTGGGGAGGGGTTAATGACAGAGGGGACGGGAGTGGTAGGAAAGAGCTCCATGGTGAGTGGAACTTCAAAAGCATAAAGAACAGACTGCTGGGAGAGGGATTTGGGGTTAGGTTCAAGGTTGGCCTTCGGAGTAGGTGTCTCTCTCCCCCACTCCAGAATATCACCTCTACTACCTCTCTCTCTTCCTCTGTTGGAGCTAATGACCAATTATAGCTTCACCATTATAGCTTCATTCCTGTGGATCTTGAAGGCTTTTCCATCTTAAAGAGTTCCTTTTTGAAATGCAAATATTTGTGAGATGGATTATACCTTACACCATCATTAGCAAGTTACATAGTAGATACACAGTTGAGCAAGAAAGACAGTAGGCACTGGCAGGTGGGACAGCGTTCAGTGAAAGGTACTGGGAAAGAAGAAAGAAGTACTGAGAGAAGAGCTGGGAAGGCAAAGAGAAACTTCGCCTACTTCTTGACTGTGCCTAGGGCTGACTTTGGCCATGCCACTCAACCACCTCATGAGCCACAGGATGCAGACCCCTGATTTACACAGTCCATCCAGCAAGTATGACCAGCACATGCCTGACAAAAAAAAATGAGCCACAGTACACAAATGAAAAGTTTTGGCTATACAGTAATAAAATCAGGGAAGGCCTTAGGAAAGTCATCAACATACAAGGGCTTAAGCAGATTTAACCCCAGTCAGAACGTGGACAGAACTCACACCTGCCCTGTGAATTCTACGTGTTATTATCAGGTTTTTACTCTGTCTCTTGCAACACAATTTGACCCAGTGTGAATTGGAAACCATGTAGTGAGAAATTGTTATAATGGGGTTCTAATGAATATTAGAGATTAGCAGCTATTAAGTCTAGGAACAGATAAAGTTACTGAGTAAAATGCTTAGTTTGTACCTGAAGTATATCCAGGACCGCGTCTGCCGTGCCCCCTATTTCTGTAAGGTCTACTACCTCGACCCATTCCTTGACCATCATCAGTCACATAGCCTTTTTCCTTATCTGTACGATTTGGTGGTGGTCTAGAACTAGCTCCAATCTGTCGCAACTGCTCATCAATTTGTAATCTCTCCAAACGCAACTGGTCTACTTCCTATTTAAAATATACAAGATAACAGTAAAAATAATTTGACATTTTACTTAATAATATCTTTCTCCTTTTTATCAGATAAAAAGTATACTGGAAATATTTCAACTTCAGTGCTAAATTTACAGTAAAAACTGTTACACAGAATATCAGGAAATTGAATGGTCTCCTTAAAAAGAAAATTACTACAGATCACAGATTACTGATGTCCAGAATTAGAGATATAACAAAAATACTCAGCATTAAAATTATATTGATAAAATTTAAAGTTATTTAATTTGGCACTATTATCCGATAGAATCTGATAAGGCACAAGTATGCTAGTTTTGGGAATTCTCAATAATAGGATATTGAATAAAACAACTCTAAAATGTATTAATACAGATAAATGACACTTTAAGGTTTAACCAGCTAACCTTAAAAATCACACATTGCAAATAATCTTAATTGAAATAGATTTGCCAGTTAATATCTTAATAAACAAAACACTGAATCTGGGCCATCTCCTGTTTTCAAAGAACAAATATACTATGGTAGGTCTTTGGATATGACTACACAATAAACAATTATTTTCAATGAACTGAAAATGCTTCTATTTCTTATATGGCGGAGGACTACTTAAGAGTTGCCAAAAAAAAGTTGGAGGTCTTACATCACATCTTAACAAACCTCTTAAAGACTACAACTCTGCTAGAACAAGCATGAAGAACAGTATAAATTCAGTGGATCAAAATATACACCTGGGGTCCATTAACAGACCTTCACACACAATGCTTCCGACATGTTGGGTTCTGTCAAATCCAGACGAAGTCTCAGTTCTAACCCTTCTCCTTCCAATCTACCCAGAAACATCTAGTTACTAGCTATAGGGAGCTGGATCCACAACTAGAGTAGTACTAGGTGTCTCAGTCAAGTAGAGACCGTCACAGGGACTGCCCACATGAACAGTCACTGGGGAAGCCCCCGTAAAGCTAAGTTCCTACAATCTTGGCTATGGCAGCTTCAGAAAAGGGCAGGTTAAGGAGCTAGGTGAGTTTTATCTGTGCTCTGAATCAGAATTTCTGTTTTACAAAGGACCTGAGCAAAGGAGAGACTGCAGCTGAGTTGAGTGGCTTACTCCAAAAGTACAGTTATAGCTCATGGAATGGGTATATCTTGCAAAACAGAATGGTAGTCCAGGTTATCCCCCTGGGGCAAAGCAGCCACCTTTTGGTGAAAGATGCCAGGCCCACTCAAGGGAAGATCTGGTGATGGAAAGAATGGCAACAGGACAGCTGCTAATGACCAAAAAAGATATTCGATTGTGAAGAATAAAACAAAAGATCTAAGCAAGAACATTAGTCAAAAGAACAAGGGACTATATATATGCAATGCAACCCTAACTCTCCAGGTTTTCAAATTTATTTAAGCTAAAAATAGGAAGAAAAACACATACGACAGATTACACATAAAACGTACTTTAAAACAAAAGCAAATAAGCAAATCAATGGGGTATCCTATCCATGCAAACCTTGCTGGATGAAACCTCCCCATTTTTAATTATTAACTGACCACCATAAGAATGATAAGAAGTAGCTGGCTATTGTATTTTTCTTCCTTATCTGCATATAATTATAAATTGTTTAATTTTCTTTCTTTTAAGAAATCAGCAAAAAAATTCTTATTAAGATAGCATCAAATAGCAAGTTGGATTACTTTAAAAATACTATTAAGTACCAGTAACAGTATATTTTTGATACATGTGGATATGAAGAAGAAATTATAAAAGTGACATGGGTAAAATTCTACTTTATTGAATCACAGAACATTTTGGCCAAAAGAAATTTTAAAAAGCACCTATTCTAGGGAGGTGATTTGCCTACAGTCATGAGTTAGTTCATGGCAGAAGAGAGACAACAAGCAAATCGCTGGATTGCCAATCCAGTGCTCTTTCTGCTACACAGTGTAGCCTCCTGGTTCCTGCTTTCGAGTTTGCAATTTAGAGGAGGCATAATGGTACAGATACTAACTAAAATAAGCATTTACAAAAAGACACAAATTGTTCCTATTTTGTATAACAGTATAGAGAAAAATATGAAGGGTAAACATTTAAACAGAAGACTTCATGAAACTCGGGGATCTCCCTGTTAAGTGACATAAAAGGGACAACAAAGGCAAGTATAACAGACACAAAGTTTGGCCTGGAAAAAACTCACAAGGCTAGAAAGGATCAATGGGATGAAAAGGCTCTGTATAGGATTGTCTAAGGTGAGTATAAGTGTTTAACAGAAGAATAATGGGAATAAGGGAATTTTTTGAGAGCTGGGATACTGGTCCTTAAATTTATAATGATGGAAAACTGACTTGTGCTTTCAGAAGGAATACAATAAGCTAAACAAAGCAGTATTTTTTTCTATTATTTTTTATAGGTCATTCATTATAATGTACAGGCTAGAATGAATCCTAACTGCTTTAGAATTATGGAGTTTTTATATTTCAGTGCAAAAGGATTCAACAGTTAAAGTTCTTCCTGTTCTCACCTTTAAATAGTTCAGATGATAATCCAAAAGAACGGTGGCATTAGCGATGCTGTCCTTTGTGCCCACAAAAACAAATGGTACCATACCCTGAAAAAGAAATGGCAACAATAATCCTACAAAATTAATGATGAATTAATCTGAAAAATGCAAATAACGACTAAATCACTAGCACAGGGTCTGACAAAGAGTAGGTACACAAATGTCTGCTGAAAATACAAACCAATACATAAAAACAAAAGAAACTGGTATATTTTACATATCTAGTGTGTATAAGGACAGATCAGTATAGCAACCCTTAAACCATCAGGTTGCTATGTCTTAAACAGTACTACTAAAGCTTGGCAGACTCATAAATTATGTAACTCAAAATTATACAAGCTTTAACATGAGATGTATGAACAAAATGGATACTTTAAAATACTCTATTTACAAGTTTCATCCAGATCAAATTCTTTAAAAAGTAATTTAAAATTAGATACTATGATGCAAAAGTAAAAACTGAATCACCTTTGCTATTCAAGTCAACGGAGTACAAACAAAACAAACAAAAAATTAGGATAAATTAAAATGCACTTAATTACTCTGTGAGAAAAAAAAAACTAGGTACATCCATGAGCATAAAATTTTGCATTTCAATATTTTTCAATAATGTACTCTGAATACTGTAATGGCTTGAATCATAAGGAAATTCTGATCTCCCTATGGTACTACTTTAATATAAGGATAGATTTTGAAAAGGGAGGATATTAAAAAGTTATACTTCTAGCCTACCAATACAAATGAGAAAAAAACTTTCTTGTCATAAGTTATAGGAATATCTAAGTCAATTATGCAAACTAATAATCGGCAATTATGACATTCAAAGTTGAGACTGATGCAATATTCTCTATTGATTAAATTCACATGGTTACTGGTATTCACAAGTGACTAAAGAAAAGCACACAGTAGCTTTGACATAGATACATGAGAATTTTCTAAGTGAAGTTTCTAGGTGTGAGAAGCCGAGAAGCTTAGCAAGTATCACTCTCTTAAAAAGAACATTCGTTTGACAGGTGTGGGTACTGACAGGCTGCTTTTGTTTGCTTGCACTCAGTATACAGCATCTTAAACATATGTGGGGTTGGAACAGGTTTTGTCCTTTTCCTTCCATGTGAACAAGGCTGTTGATAGGGTACAAAACTGAACAATCCTAATTGTTCATACTGCTTGCAGACTGACATCCATCTGGTAGGTAAGGCACTGCTTCCTAGTAACAACCACCACCTCAAGAATCAGGTGCCACTGAAAACTCATGGGCTTCACATGGATCTTTCTTTGCATTGAATAATACATGAAATACGGAAATAATCAGGACTATGAATCAGATCTCTTTTCTCAAAAACATTTTTAACTATTGATTTTTTTCCTCAACTCACTTTGTTACAAAGCAGTTAACCGTATTCTTTTCCAAAATGCCCTTATTCTGAAATGCTACACCCTTCTCTCTGGATCACATACGACCAAAGTAAGCTTTAATACCCTATGACACCGTTTTAGTTTGATCAACTTTGGAGCAAACAGTTTTTTAAAAAATTCTCAACAGATCCAAACTGCTGATGTACTCAAAATGTCACTCTAATTTAAGCACATCACTAGGGCACCAGAACAGTTAACTTAAGACAAAGAGGCAAGAGTAGAACAATAGCCATCAATGTGAACACCAGGAAAACATGATTCCCTCTTCTGGGATGAGACCCGGGCTGCCCAGCAGACAGGAATATCCAATCCACTTGCAGCTGTATTTCTCTTTAAAAAATGGCATTTTTGGCCTTTAATCTTTAGTGGGTCATAACATTTTCCCTATAAACAGTTCTCCCAGGCCAGGTAGGGGGGCGTGCCCTCAAGGAACTCACAATGTGGTTGAGATAACAAGTAAACGTCTATATAGTTACAAGAGGGTTGTGCACAGTGGACCATGAAGGGGGAAAAGGCTCTTGAGCCAGTCAGGAGGAGGCGAGTACACAAGGAAAGCTGCACAAGGAGTAAGGTCAAAGTAAGGTGGCAAGTTGGAGGGTAAAAAAGCTCTCCAGGCAGAGGAAACATATGCATACATCTAGAAGCAACAGAGTAATGTAGTGTTGGGAGAACTCTAAGCACTTCAGGTATGGCTTGCTCAAGCCTCTCTATAGCGCAATGGAGAGTAGTAAGAGATGATACTAGATAGGTGACTGTGAAAGAAAGGCCTTATAAGAAATAGGAAGGAGTATGAGCTTTCTCCCCAGGGCAATGGATCCACAAACCCACAAACATTCCTCCACCGTCCCCCAACCCTGAGGATCACTGGTACTCTTTGTTAACAAGGGAAATAAACATTAAAATATAAAATTAAAATGTATTTTTCAAGGAATGTTTTCCTACCTGCCAAGCCTTGAGTTCAGGTTTCTGGGATTCCCCTGCTACAATTGATGAAACCACTAACACCTAAAGCAGTATAAGGAATGCAAGTGATGTCATTAACTATAACAAATGATACACAGAAGCCTGAACGCAGGACTTTCACTGTAGGGCTTCTAAATCCTTTTCTAAACAATTAGGTTAGTTCAAATATTGAAAACCAGTTTTTAATACATGGTTTTAAGCAGTAACTTATGCATCTAAGAGGAGGTACATTGTGAGCTATGTACAACCTGCAAAAATTCAAAAGATATAGCATGAAAAAAACAAGTCCACCCTCAAAAGAAAAATGCAACCCCGTATTTTATGTTTATAGCGTATGATTTGTCACTGTGAATAAACTGAAAAGTAGGTACCATTTTGGTTGGTAATATCTCATAAGCTGGCAATCAGATCTGAAATAAGTACAGCATGAGTAGCCTATAAGCCTAACCAGAGAAAATACCCGCAACACCAACTTTAACATTTGGGTCAAAGAAATTACTTTCAGTATAATTTAAAGTGATGATTATTTCTTACCCTCTGGACTTTTGTGCTGTTAGGTTGAGAAAAATGAGTGCTGTTTTCCTTTATATCTATATGTTTTTTTTCGTCTGAGGGAGTAGGTCCAACCCTTGAGTTACTGGAAGGTAGGGAATTTGGTGGCATAATTTCCTTGTTGAAAAAACACAGCATACAAAAGAAGAAAAAAAGGACCACTTTTTAAGACTTTATTTAGCTCCACTATTGTATTAATGACCATATTTTTTAAAATACAGATTATTATAAACAGTTTTTGTCAACAAAATTACAGCATGAAAAATTATGCAGTAAAAACCCACAAAGATTTAACTTCAGCTAAAAGAACTTTTCATGAAAGACTAGACAATATGTGAAAGTTATGGCAACTGGGAAGGATTTTATTTTAAACAGAACCATTGCATAGAACCCCATGCCTTCGCCTCCCCCACCCAAATACTGTTAAAAATGTAAAGCACACAAAATAAACACACACACACACACTTTGAACCAAAAGATGAAAACCATAAAATCTAACTAATTTTGTCTCTGTAACATTAATATTTAATAAGAGTGCTTCAGATTTGTCTTTTCACATTTGTAACTGTGCATGCTAAATAAGACCTACAAGGAGTAAAGTGATGAATCCAAAATCACAGCATTACAGAATAGACAGAGGCCGTTATCTACAACACTAATTGGTATGCCTCAGAGAACTCTCACATTCACAACATGTGCAGATTAGAGGCCTCTAAGTTACTATGTCAAAGAAAATAAAACTTTTATTAGATAAACCAGAAACATACGCACTAGAACATACCTCTTCTTGTGGAACATTTTTCTCATTTTCAGCCTCAATTCTCACCCTCACGACTCCTGATTTGTCCACAATCTCCTGAATCAGTTTTCCATTTTTTCCTATTACTTTGCCTATGAAATGAACAATTCATTTTTGGTTATAAAAATACATACTTCAAGCCAGTAAGCACATCCCACTGTAAAATATCACATCTTACGTATATGTATAAAATTTCATATAAATTCAATTCTTTCCCTATCTATCTACCTATCTCAAAACCAAAATGGATACTCTTCAAAAAGACAGAGTTGAATTGGCTTTCCATGTTATGAGGTCATCATTTTTCAAACTCCTTTGCTCAGGTATTAGAGTTGACTAATACTTGCGAACTAATGAGGTAATTTTGAATTTTTAAGGTATTTCAAAGATAGGCTCTTATTTTGCATAAAAGGGCACACTTTAAATTCTCAGGTATTTCTGAAAGTTCAGTACAAGGAATTAAGGTAAAGGATAATATAAAACACATTCGCTTATTTATTTGACAATTTCAGTCTATCTGTACCTGACTTAAATCTGCTTCTGTGCCCATGGCAAATATTTTTAGAATTTTATATGGCACATTTGTAAAAGACACTCTAAGTTTAAAAGCAGCTTAAGCAGCTACACGTACACCTAAAATAAACACACATTCTTCAGACCAATGTGTTAACAGATTATTAGTCCTTTGCATTACTCACAAATTATATTAGTATATTAGAAGGTGAGGGGACTGGTCACAGAGTAAAAGATTAACAAATCACACTTTTAACTTAAGACCACAATGAAAAAGCTTAAAACCAGTTCAAGACTAAGTTTTATCAATATCTTTTTAAAACTCCAAAGGCTGCAAGCACTAGTAATGAACAGGTACTCAATTTTGTCCCTCATTTTATAAAATTCGATCATATACTTAACTGGGAAATGACTGTTTTTATAGCCATCATCACACATTAGTACAAAGCAAGACATTACAAATATTAAGAACAACTGATTCTAGAAATCTATAGGTGAATTACATCTGATCTCAAGGACTCTCCCAACATACCTAAAGCACCCTTCACTGGCCACGTCCATCATGTGCTTGCCCCACCATCTAAAGTAGGGATGGGGAAAAAAACTAGAATCGAAAACTTGCTTTGAGCCAATCCTAGACAAGAATGCAGGGAAAGCTTTTTCAAAACAGGACCCTGTGTTTCTTCTAATCAGCAGAGCCTTGGCACTCTGGCTGTGTGCGGCAGCCTCACTCACCCCCATAACCTCTTTTGACTGGTCAGTGGTCAGGGAAAAGAACTGACACCACTGTATCAGGACTCCTGATCCAGGTCTTTCTGTCAATTATTTCTGCCCTTCTTCCCTTCAAATGAAAAGGAGTGGAGGGAGGAGAGAAGTTACATGGAGTCTTCCCATAATTTTTTTTAAGTCTATAACACTTATATTTTCACGAATTAATGCTGACTTTAATAAAGGTCTTTTCAACGAGTTAACAAGAAAAATGAGATTTTTGCATGTTTCCATTAATATCTTAACTCTCCTATACATTGTGTGTTAACTAAAGCTGATTGAACAATTAAACCAATTCACTGTCAAAATGGATGAAGAATAAGCCAAGCTTTAGAAGAGATAAACATCCCAAAGAGAGTTTGTAGAAAAATAGAGAGATCACAAATATCGTAAATTATATTGTGGGACTTGAAAACTCATGAAATACTGATTAGACATCTCCCTAAAGGTCTGCTTTGCCAAATCTTATATAAAAGCACTTTCTGAAAACCCCCAACATTCCCAGCATTGGAGGAGACAATTTTTTAAAAATCTTTTTTGGCTTTTCAGGGCCGCACCTGTGGCATATGGAGGTTCCCAGGCTAGGGGTCTAACTGGAGCTACAGCTGCCGGCCTACACCACAGCCACAGCAACGCTAGGTCTGAGCCACCTCTGCGACTTACACCACAGCTCACGGCAACGCTGGATCCTTCACCCACTGAGCAAGGCCAGGGATCGAACCTGCATCCTAATGGATAACTAGTCGGGTTCGTTAACCGCTGAGTCATGATGGGAACTCCCTAGTCTGGTTCTTTTCAACTGCACCACAATGGGAACTCCCAGGAGACAATTTTTAAAACAGTAGTGTCTTATTTCACTAGCCAGAAACAAAACAAAAACCAGGCTTTCTGGTGACAGGTCACTTCCGGGATCCTCTTCTCTTCAGGTAAGACCACAGGTAGAATCTACTTTTAATAGCAAATAATCCAATTTTATATTATAATTATTTCCAAATACCAACTGACAGTTTACTATAATTCTGCTGTACTGAACATGATGGGATCTTTTTTTCTTTTTTTTGTCTTTTTTGCCTTTATCTAGGGCCGCACCCACGGCATATGGAGGTTCCCAGGCTAGGGGTCTAACAGGAGCTGTAGCCGACGGCCTTCGCCACAGCCACAGCAACGCGGGATCCGAGCCACGTCTGCAACCTACACCACAACAGCTCACGGCAACGCCGGATCCTTAACCCACTGAGCGAGGCCAGGGATCGAACCCTCAACCTCATGGTTCCTAGTCGGATTCGTTAACCACTGAGCCACGACGGGAACTCCTGGGATTGTTCTGAATAAGGGGAAGGAAAAAGAATCAACATTTACAGAGTCCCCAGCTATGTCCAGAGCTTAGGTAATTCTATCTTCATCTATACCTATCTCTGTCTTCCTATTTTTAATTATCACAACAACCATGTGAGGTAGACACTATGATCACATTTGTTCTATTTACTTATTTAAAAACTTTTTTTTTTAATGGTCCACCCGTGGCATATAGAAGTTCCTGGGCCAGGGGCTGGATCCAAGCTACAGCTGCAGTGACACCAGATCCTTTAACCCACTGTGCTGGGCCAGGGATCAAACCCCCATCTCTGCAGCGACCCAAGCAACTGTAGTCGGAATTTTAACCCACCGTGCCACAGCAGGAGCTTCCACATTTGTTTTAGAGATGAGGAAAACAGCCTCAAGAAGGCTAAGTCAGCTGCCCAAGGTAAAACAGCTACCAAAAAGTGCAGCAGAGCTGAAATCTAGAACCAACCCCTATACCCAAGAACTTTCCCCCACCATCATGCCATCTTCAAAATGAACTTTAATGAATCCAAGACGTAAGTTTCCAGTCAGTTATTTTTAAAAAACTTTTCAATGGCTATATTTTACAAGAATTTCTAACGGCCCCTTTTGTGGGGCCAAAAATCTAGAATAATACATGATATCTGAACTGTTCTTGTAAATATAAATACTCAAGATTTTCCAAGGACAACAACAGAAAGAATTTATAAATTTAAAGTAACTTTCCTAACTATAAAATGTATGCAATTGCTTGACAAACTGTAAAGAGGAGGAAAATAAATATGATTCACAACCGCTTATCATGAGCTAACAACCAAGATAGTAGTGCTATACGTACATTTTCCATACATACAACTGGTGTGCAAGTTACTTTAAGGACATTACAGAGTCATGCTTTCCAGTTGTAATATAGGTGAGAAAATAATTCTGCATTTTCACTTCATCTTCAATCAAACTAATTTTGAGAGAAAAATGTTATTCCAAGTGTTTTTTAATGGCATAGTAAGAGGTTTATAAGTCTACGCTGACAAAGAAAAAGCTCGCTAAGTAGAACTGAAAGTATGTGAAGAAAATGTGCAGGAAGTCCTTACATTCTCATTCTTTAAACCTTCCGAAGGGCATGCAGTACTTTTTATAATCAGTCATGATAGCAACTGAAAAAAAAATTTTAATGTATAGGTAGTATGTCCTAATCTTATTTTTAAATTAAAAATATATGTAGCATTCTTGATTAAAACTACACTTTTGCTTTAATAGGTTCTTACTAAACTTAACTGTAGCACATTTAAGAGCATTGGTGAAGAGTTCCCAGGTATTTGCTGGTACTCATGATGGTGATGGTCATCGAACAACGGTACTCAAGTCAAAATGAAGAATTACAGTTGATGTTACAAAAAGTCCTACACACATTAGGAATTACTTCTAGCTTTGGAATTTATTAGATTTAAGTAACCTATATTCGGATCTTCAACTCCAAGATAATTAAGAGTACTATTATTTTACAGCCCCCTTAGAGAGATCAAACACCAGTCTACTCCAAATTATAAAAAGCCCCCAAATGTCATTACTTTTAAAAAAATATATTTAAGATATAAAAATATTCAGTGAAGAAGCTGTACAAAATTTATCCTTCCAGGAGCCGATAGGTTTGAACTGGCAAAGCAGTACCTTTTGCAAACCTTCTGAAAACGTAATCTTTGAATTTACCAAATATTTTCTTCTGCACACCATAAAAATAGACTCTATTTCAAAGATTAAGCTTCAGCTAAAGACTCCACAAGTGACTGAAAATGGAATTTTATTGGTATAAATAAGTTGTTTATCTAACTTGTTTTGTAGTGTCAATAGCGACTTTTGACTCACCTACTAAGTTCCTTGGAACCTGTATGACATCTTCAGCAAATTCAAGAAAGCTTCGAGCCTTTTTCACTGCATCTTGATCCTAATAGTTAAAAGATTTAAATCAACAAAAGATGAGCCATCTGAAATACTGTTTTATTTTTAGGAAAAAAATACTAGTTAGTAAACTATTTACCTCTCCATAAATATGAAATGTGCAGGTATCTTCATCTAGATCGATAGCAGTGACCCCAGGTACCTTTCTAGCTTGCTGAATATTAGCACCATGAGTACCAATAGCTAGACCCATCAGATCTTCTCGTACGATAAACTGTTCATGAAACCTTGAGGCAAGTTGCCTTGAACTCTGAAGAGAGATACACATCTGATTAGTATGCTTATCAACTCTTAAGACAACTGTATTTAGGTCAGCCATGTAAATAATCTTGACCCTGTATATCAAGGGCCTATAATTAGTTTCAGTTGGAAACCAACAGGTTTAAGAAAATATTTCCCACAACAGCAATACTTTGTAGGTTACTGAAGGTCTATGCCATTTGATATATTTTTGTTAACAGGAAAGGATTTGTTGACAATTTTCCAAGGTAACTTTTAAAAACCTATTTGCAAGGTTGCCTTAGTTAACCAATGACATCAATGTAATAATTATGAAGCAGATCAAATGTTCCCAAATAAAAACCAGCTCACTGGGTCTGACAGACTCAATATTAATTAAGTTAAAAAATGTTAAATGCCATCTTCACAGAAAGTTGTACTCATTTCATTTTTATTAAAGGATATATAGGTGCATGTGTGTATATATTTTCCCCTAGAAACAGTGCCATTTACATAACTCATCACTAGATACCATGGTCTAGACATCCCTGTAATGAAGTGACAACATTAGAAACACACCCTCCTTCCCACCCCCAACCTGAGTAAAGGAATCAGAAAAATTATTGGTACAGTAATAAAACTGAATGATTAAGGAGTGTCAAAGATTTACAACTTATATATGTTTCTGCAACCTAAAATTAGATCAGAGTCTGTAAGACCTTGTGATCTGGCTCCACAAGTATGATGAATTTTTTCAAATATTCAGCAATGACTGAACTAGGTTATACTGACACCTCAAACTTGTGGATAATCACTCTCTTTAAATAGTATTAACGGAATTTAATGTTTAGTTCTAGCATGCCATTAATGAAAACCAAACATATTAGTGGCTCATGTTGAAAAATGGAAAGTTCTTATCTGAATATGCGGATCTCTTTAATATTAGTAGTGAGGAAAGATAGGCATGCACACTAGTTTCTTATTAACACACCTGATAGTTTGAATGAATGAGTTAACTGCTATAAACAATTTTAAAAGTGTAATACACTTTTTGTAGATTAGAGTAACAAAATGTATCAAATATTCCTAGGACTTATCAAGAGGTCATGTTTTTGAGACCTGGTTCATTCTCTTCATTGATAATTCACTGATCAATAATAAGCCAAAGGTACGATAACAGATCATTTAAGAGGAATTAGATGTTTAAGAAGAGGTAAATGAGTATATTTCCATAATACTCACAATGAAAGTAAGGAGGCTGTTCTGGCCTACAAGTTATGAAAGAATCACTAAAGAAACCTCAAACTGGTGAACACAGGGACATCAAGAAAGAACGAGAGTAAAAACCAATTAAACAGACCTCCGTGGCCATAAGGAAAACAGAGTAGCAAAAGGAGATACAGCAAAAGGAGATATGAAAGTCTGCTCTCCTGCTAAGAGCTCAGCAATCACACACTAAGTTGGAAGGTGGCAAGTTTCACAGGGTTTTACAAGAATATAACCTTTAGTAGTAGGTCACCTTTTCTTTTAAAATGTAGTTTGGAACTCCTTTTTTCCTTTACTATTTCAACTGCACGGTGTTTTCCCTCTAATGAAATGAATAATGATGAGGAACTCTGGAATCTGATAGCAATATACTTGCGTTGGCACATTAAACTAAAATCCATTTAATTTCCATGGTAATGGATGGAAGTACTAAATAGTTATCAATGAAAATAAATGTATGGTGATGGAAATTATCGGAGGATTAATAAAAGTAGATAAAATGCACCTTAAGAGACGAAATAGTAAGTTAGGGAAATAGCCTCTGGCAGGAATCTGAAGACAGGAGTTTTAAAGAGTGACAACCAATTAGAATGAAGAAGTTCTATACCCTTTTAAACAGAGATAAACATACATAATGAAAGGAATATGATTAGATATTTAAATACTCTCTAGTACTTTAATGATAACATGTTATACGGAAGAAGCATTGCCTCATTTTATTAGCAGCACTGATGAACTTCCAATAAAAAGTGAGTTGGCCAGAAGTTCCTTAACATATATAAACTGCTGCTTAATTCTGAAACCCCAAGCACAAAAACTTTAGTATGATTATGCTTTGTACAATTTAATTTTTCAAAATATAGAATATCATGAATTGCTAAGAAACAGTAAATAAAGGACAAGCTGCCCATGTTCAAGTTTTGTAACCAGTTATCACTTCTAGCTAGTCTTACAAGTAGCACTAGGGAAAGCCACATACCTCTAGCTGCTTACTGGCTTCTTCATTTCTCAGTATCAGAGACAGCTTAGTGCGCAGACTCCGAAAGTGCATGTCAATCAACATGTGTGCTCGCTTCGAGGTCACTTCATTGATAGACTAAAGGGTATAAATCAATAGCATCATTATCAAAGCAAATGCCCTAAATGAAATACACCAAGGTAGACCACTCAAAAACACTCACCAGAATGACAAGCTGATAACTTTCTGGATCATAAGTTACAGAAAAGGCACCCACTGCCTTTTTAAAGTCCTTATGCGCCGATTCTTTGGCACACCTAGGAATAAAAAGAATATCCACTGTGAAGTTAAGATGAATGATTACCAACTACTGGTACAAATATATGCCGAGACATTTGTTCCAAGTAGAACTGGAGAATCTTTATTAAACTTGATGTATGCAAAATACACTATATCCACATTTAAAAGTTTAGTTCTTTTGCTGTACCTCTCAGCCCAAATAAGCAATACAGATTAAAGAGACAGGAAAAAACCATTTATGTTCTTAAGGGATTACAGGTGATGGTCTTAGGTCACCAAAGGTGACAGCTCAGGGAGCGGGGCACTCTCCTCTGCAGGCTTCCTGACTTTAGTAACTGGTAGGTCACTAATTTTCTTGAGGCAACTGCTGAGAACTTTTGGGGATAGCTACGGGGTACCCAATTTTGTTTTGTTGTTTCTCCTCTAATGAAAAACTGCTGACCGATATAAGGGAGAGAAAAGGACATGGATATAAATCAGAAGGCACAAACATACATATGCAATCTCTATAATTAAGAAGCAGGATTTCTGTGTAATATTTATCTAAACTGTGGCACGTCCAAATCAAACTTAATATAAGCCCTTGACGAAATCTTTAAAAAGGAATTTCTGCTCTAAAACGTCTTTACACATTTTTTCAGTTCAAGGATTATAAGACAGATGACCTTTTAAATCTCCTTTAGCTCTGCTTGTTACATATTTATCTGAAAATACTAGCTAAAGGGGAAAAAAATCTAGAGGAATATCCACTGTCCAGAAATTGGTGACTTAGGATAGAATATCTGTATTCATCAGTTTCAAAATCTTAAAATTCTATGAACAATGCTTATTTTAGAAAACAAAGGTACATTAGCCATGGATCTAGCCAAGGAAGTTTAAATAGGTGGAATGTTGGTTTGATCACATAACTGGAAAAAGCTAAACATGTTTTTTTCCCACTATTTTCACAAACCACTTTGCCAAAGTTCACTGAATTTACAAATTGATTCCCTGTTTTAAAATTATATTCTTTTAAATAAATTGCATAGCATCTTTAAGTTCTCAGCCAACTTACATTTGTCGTAAATCTTCGGGCACATCCAGTTTGATTTTATGGAAAGTATCTTTTGTGGCAGGTTTGTTGGGATTAACCGATCGTAAACGTTCAATTGTGACAATTTCATTGTATGTAGCATCACATGCTGCATATTCTATCACGTAAAACTGAGAGAAATAAGTGAAAGTCATTCCTGGTCACAGTGTTTAAAGTAAGAATAAGAAGTTATACCTATTTAGTTATTTCTAAATTCTCTAGAGGAAAAAAAAAAACTATTTGATCACCTAAATGCAATATATAAAATGGACTAAACATGTAAACATTTTAATAAGATGACTCAAGAAAGATATTACTTAAAAATAGAAATCCAGACTGAAATGTAGTATACCTGGCTTTAGAAAAGGGAAATAGCATATGAAAAAGAATTTAAATAGGCATTTTCCTACCTCACCCTTTATCATCCTCACTTTAGCTAACCACCAACAGCAAGGTTCTTTTTCATTTGCTCTGGAATAAACCTACACAAAAATTACAACATAGAATATTTCATGATTAACATCATTCAAAAATCTATAAATTATCAGACATCAAGGAAAATTACTTAAAATGACCTTACTTATCTTCCAAACCCATATGCTCTATATGTTAAAGCAGAATGCACCTGTACTTCTAGACAGACAGACATACATACACACACCCAGAATTTCCTGGTTACCGGGGAGAGCCCTGTAAAAAGTGCTTTCCTATTTCTCTGTGCTACCTCAGTGACAGTCAGTACTCTGAATATGAATGCTCAAGAAAAGCTGACCATTCCTAAACCTGGGCATACTTTCCTTGGGTACTCTGTGAGCTATGAAAATGTATCTAAAAAACGTAGACAAACTTGTTTTTGTTCTAATAAGCACATAACAGACTGGAAGTCACTGTCCCCAACCTACTGCCTGAATGCACGGTCACTAATGGGTAAGGCCACTGACTACCCAGCCCACTAAGGATACCACTCTGGCATTCCCATCTCCTGGGAACTAAACGGATAAATCCTTTGTCACTCTCCAGTCTCCTGTCCCCTCCCCACTGAAATGGACAGCTCCATGCTGGCAAGCCTCTGGATACCACCTTCCTGCCCTCACAAACTGTGGATCAGTTCTTCTAAAGTGATCTCTCTGGCGACCCCTTCAAAGCGTGCACGATGGAACCTTTTGTGAGCTACTGGAAAATCAAAATTAAGAGGAAAAGGGACAACACAGATACTCAGAAGCAGATGGAGAGAGAGACAAATACTCAGCAGTAGAAAGAAGACTGAGGGAGAACAAGGGGGATGGCAAGGAGAGGACAGGAGCGAAGACAAGTCACTCAAGACTCCAACTCCCATCTCCCTCTTATTACTGAAGCTAATAGTTAGACAATGTGGTGACAAAAAAACAACTTAACTTGACCCGCCTTTCCCTCTTGCCCCCATCACTTCCTCTCACCTCTGCTCTAACCATAGAAATAATCTGTTATCTGTTGTTATGTAATAAAATGAGGTCATCCGGGCAACAGCATTTCATTGGTTCCCATCTGTCATGTGACTAAAGCTGGGGAAAAAGTCCCCTTTATCCATCACTATTATGAACATTCCTGGTATAGACAGACCCAAAGACCTAAGGGTAACGGTTATACAATACAGTGACTAAATAAAACTTGACTTTACCTACATTTCTCTCATCAATTCCTTTCAGCTCTGCTCTAGCCAGTGATAACCTCAGTTATGTATTACCATTAGTAAGGTCACTGTAGCAACAGCATATCATTGGTTTATCACCTGACTCAGTTGAGCGGAAAAAAAAAAAATGGTCTCCTTTATCCATCCAAATGCTATTATGAGGACTTGTGATACAGATAGGCCAAAAGTCCTAGTCCTTGATTAACTTCAGGAAGCTTGTAGTCCTGGGAAGGTGAACTGCAAAAGGTCCTCAAGTACAGACAAAAGTTGTGTTCCCTCCCAGGACCCCTCACAAAACCATGCCCAGCTCCTTCCACCTGATAAGTACTATAAAACTATAAATAAAACTATTCTATATCTATTTTAAAATTATAGAGACTCCTACACTGTTGGTGGGAAGGCAAACTGGTACAATTACTATGGAAAACAGTATGGAGGTACCTCAGAAAACTAAATATACAACTACCATACGACCCAGCAATCCCACTCTTGGGCATATATCCAGACAAAACTTTCACTGAAAAAGATACATGCACCCCTATGTTCACTGCAGTGCTATTCACCATGGAAATAACCTAAACGTCCATCAACAGATGACTGGATTAAGATGTGGTACACATACACAATGGAATACTACTCAGCCAAAAATAACAAAATAATGCCATCTGCAGCAACATGGATGGAACTAGAGACTCATACAAAGTGAAGTCAGTCAGAAAAAGACAAATACCACATGATATCACTTATATCTGGAATCTAATATATGGCACAAATGAACCTTTCCACAGAAAAGAAATTCATGGACTTGGAGAAGAAACTTGTGGTTACCAAAGGGGAGAGGGAGGGAGTGGGTTGGACTGGGAATCTGGGGTTAGTAGATGCAAACTATTGAATTTGGAATGGATAAGCAATGAGATCCTGCTGTATAGCACAGGGAACCATATCTAATCACTTGTGATGCAACACAATGGAGGATAATATGAGAAAAAGAATGTATGTATATGTGTAACGGGGTCACTGTGCTGTACTGCAGAAATTGACAGAACATTGTAAATCAGCCATAATAAAAAAAATTTTTTAATGAAATTATAGGGAAAAGAACATAGGCCCAGACACCCTAGAGACCTTCTCTGGCACTCTCTAAAATAGCACTCCTGCCCCTACATCACCTTCCATGCTCTTTTTTTCTTCCTAGGACTTAGGCACAGCTGCCATGATATTAGCTATCAGTACCAGAATGTGACCTCATCAAAGGCTGGGGACTCTTCTGTTTCACAGTACCATCTGTACCTAGCACAGGAAATAATTCAAAGACCTAGGACACCTTACCTGACCTGTACAAATGGCTACTTAGCTGATTCCTTCAGACTGCAAATACTCATGAAATTGCAACTGGCACCAGGGAGAAGAGAAGAAACTTAAAATGGAATATGTGAAGGGGGAAGACAGGACACTATACAGACCAACTACAATATAAGGCAGACTCCAAGTGCCTTTGGTCCCACAACAATTTTCAGCGGCTAGAGAAATCACAAGCACAGTGTTTTTGTTAATGAGTTACATCTCCAGAGCACCTTTTAGTCAAAGACATCAATGGCACATCAGCAGATGGTTCACAGCTTCTCCTGCGAAAAGATATTTTACCTATATGTGTACTTACTAAAACTCGTAGATGAGTTTTTAAAAATATCCCAGGAATATTTACTGCTACTTAAAGAAATTCTAGGATGCTGCTCTATTATAAGACATGATTGTTTCCTAACCCATTTTGCTCAAAATGGAGATACAGCTGTAAACTAACAACATGGTATTCAAGTGGAAGATTCAGAGATTGAAGAGGGGAAAGAAGTACTACTGGGCAAAGGAAATCAGTGGTGACTTTCAAGTTGTGTGTGCCCTGAGTGCTGCTCAGGCAGCCACATTTCAGCACCAATAACATATTATTTCAAATCATTTTTAAGACGGGTCAGTCAAAAGTATATCTGCATCAAAGGTGTAATTCTCAAGGTAGGTTAAAAAGTGTTAACGACAATGGATACAAAAAGCACAGGCAAATTAAATGCTCCCACTTCCACAGTGTTTAATAACTTGACGTCAGGTGAAACTTACCTCAACTTCATCGCTTTCATTTATATCTTTATTATAACCTACAGGTGGTGGGAATCTCACATCATGGAATGGAATCTGCCTCTCTGGCTGCCAGCTGCAAATAAGCAAATACCATTATTTAACATGCTCTACGGTTTAACGGAAACAATGACCATGCTGCCATCAACTTTTGGTTAAGTGTGACCCTCTGTTTTTCTAGTTTAAAGAAGCAAATGCTTAAAAACTGTCAGTGTTTTGCTGAGTGGGGCACAATGGCAAAATAGAGATACTTCAACAAAGTCTGCATGCAGCACAGCAGTCCTGTAGTTCTACTTGGAATATTTCTCTAAACACAACAGATCGACATCACAATTTTCCAAATAAGTCCTTCTTCCGAAAGTTTCGACCCCCAAGAGTTATAAACTTAAAGCCACAACAGCAATTTCCTTTGATGCTTAAATACGTTAGTATCAGTAAGTGTTAGTAACATCACCACCATACTTCCACTTGCAAAGGAATTTTAACCACATTCCAATGATCACAGAAACTGATCCTGAATGCCCTCTAATTCCCAAGCAAAATGGGGCAGTCAGCACATTAGCAATTCACAACTCACTCTTCCCCCTTTAAATTTTAGATCCCGCAAGGTGGTCAATTCTTGTCATGGAGAGCTGGCTGCTGATCCGTATGACGTACCAGCATGCACTGACTGGCCTGGTGGGATCTCCTAAACCACAGAAACCTGATGGAGACAGCCTATGGGAGTTCAGTAAGTTGCCTATGCCTTTTAATTTAAAATTATGTGGAACAACTTGAAAAACACCAAATTATTCTTTTACAGCCGCAATGATATAAAATATTAAAAGATAAACTTTGCAAAAACACTAAAGGACTCAACTGCTAGAGAAGTCATTTCTGGGTTTCCTCCTAAAGGGATTTCTTAGTAAAACCCTACTGCAAAAAGTGCTATTTTTTTAAGAGCTATTATATAAAATAGCAGGGTAGATAAGTCAGAATTTGTGGCAATCTGATTAATGCCTGAACCCTTTCTCTGGATTATTATATACCCTTAAAAAGCATAAAACTTTTTTTAAAAATTGTCTTTACTTCAGAAAAGTTTTTTTTTTTTTAAATATACTTACTGAGGAGTTCCCATTGTGGCTCAGTGGTTAACGAACCTGACTAGTATCCATGAGGATGCGGGTTGATCCCTGGCCTCGCTCAGTGGGTCAAGGATCTGGCGTTGCTATGAGCTGTGGTGTAGGTCACAGATGTGGCTCGGATCTGGCGTTGCTGTGCTGTGGTATAGGATGGTGGCTATAGCTCCAACTGGACCCCTAGCCTGGCAAACTCTATATGCCACGGGTGCAGCCCTAAACACACACACACACACACACACACACACACACACACACACATACATATATATATATACATATATATACACTGTAATTAGTGACTTAACACATTTCAGATTCACTGCTAAATTTGATTTGTAATAATGCATAATACAATTTTCTTGGTTCCAAAGAAGGAAGAATTAAGTGTTAAGTATACAGAGATAAAAATTAAATTTATTCAAAAAATGTGAAATATGGAAGGTAAAAAGAAATCATCTAAAATAATGTGGTATTACAGGAGTTTTATCATCGAAAAGAAAGGGTAGAGATAGTTTGAAGTTTTACAAAACATCAGTTTTTTGTTTTTTGTTTTTAACACAGAAAAACAAAAAGGAAACAAGGAAGTGCAAAGAGACTGCTTTGATAGGGACCCATCAAATCCTGGTGGCATACTCAAACACCAGACTGAATCTCATACAAACTCCACAAGCACAAGGAAAAGGTTGATTTCTTTTTTTAAACTCCCAGGATGACAGATAACTTGAAGAGAAACTTGTACACAGCTATGGTACAGGAGAGAATCAGGAGTTCCAAAGACAGAATATTTTAAGTTTGTAGCAGAAATCAGATTGAAAACAAAAGAGAAGTGAAACTAGACACATTCTTAAATGCACAGAGGAAATAAGTGTTTGCTTAATACTTTAGATTAAGGACTACAGGAGAAACGAAAAGAGTGGCAAATAAAGACAATTCTCTCTTCATGGGAAACAGTGTCTACCAAGTGATGGAAGCAAGCAGGTAAGAGTATAATTTCAAGAAAAAAAAATTACTTTCCAAGTTATCAAAGATTCCTCTGTTTGAGGCATGATGCTGTTACCTAGTGTACGATGCCTGGATAATCATGCAAAGAGGCAGATTTTGGAAACTTTGGCTCTATGTATTCATAGAAAGGTATTCTATTATCCAAACTTATATTTTAGACTGAAACTATTTGTCTAGAGCTGATAAAAGGGCTGGATACTCCAAATCTTTTGATTTCTGTCCTATGTCCCCCTAAGTGTGTTTCAGGCAGCTGAGCCCTGAACAACTCAGGGGTTAGGGATGCTGACCCTCTGCACAGCCAAAAATTCTTGAGTAACTTATACTCAGCTCTCTGTATCCACAGTTCCGCTGTACCCATGGTCTGCATCACGAATTCCACCAGCCTTGGATCATGCAGTAGTGTAATATTTGCTATTGAAAAAAAATCCACACATAGGTGGTCCTGTGAAGTTCAAACTCATGTTGTTCAAGGGTTAACTGTACTTTGTCCTGTTGGTAGCTAAAAGATTCTGCCAACATTCTAATTATAGCACGTCTGGGTCAGATACCGTATTTTAACAGATTTACTGATATAGTTCAGTAAACCATATAAACCATCCATTTAAGTGTATGCACAAGACAGTGGTTTTAAGTATATCCACAGCTGTGTGCCACCATTACCAGTCAATTTTAAAAGAGTTTCATCATTTCAAAATCCCACATTCTTTAGCTATGGCTCTCCGTCCTCCACCAGCCCTAAGCATCCACTAAGATATTTCTTCTCTCTATTGATCTGCAATCTGTTTTTGACATGCTATTAATTTCTCTTGGTAAATAAAAGCCAAAACAATATAACTGTTGACCATCCCTCAGAGTTCGTAAAATCATAAGATGATCACATCTACACTTTGGCTAAGGAGTTTATGCGTACTTTAGAATCTTGAATGGCTACTCTGAAAATAGCCATTACAATTACCACTATTAATGACTATAAATATATGAAACGGATAAAAAATGTTATTGGGCGAACACAAAAATTTCCAATAAAATATCCTGGACAAGTAAAACCATCAATTTTAGATTTAACATTACAAAACTCACATCAACCTTCCCAATACCCATGAACCTATTCATTTTCATCTTTTAACATTTACAAATATTCCTGTTCAAACTCTCAGTCACTAATACAGAAGCAACTGGTTTCTTCCTTCACATTCAAGGGGACTGAGATGTAAGGATCTAGATTATACAAAAGAGCTCTCTGAGGTCATTAGCAGGAACAGGCATTACATTGGTTTAATACTGAGTTGTTCAGGAACTTCCTGGTCAGTAACATGAAGATCCATTCCTGCAAAACACTCACACTGGACTTGAATTTTTAAAATGAGGAGTAAAAGGAAAAACTCAGCATAAATATTAAAGGACCTGGATATTAAAATTATATAAAGACACTTACTTGTTTTCAAATGCCACTGTTATTGAATCTTCATGAACATCCTTTACAAATGCCTATAAGAAAACATCACAGTTAAATTAACTCCTAGGCTTAAACATCATTTTTGTTTTTAGTTATATTTTACAGAGATACCAAACATTTTATATTGTTCGGAGCATCAAATGTAAGTCTGTCACTCTGTGAGGATCTCTCATTCATGAATCACATCTACATTTAGATACCTACTATGTGCTAGGCCCTAGGAAAACTGATTTGTTAAAATTGCTCCAGAGTTCAGCATCTAATAGGAGAAAGATGGACAAGGAAACTGAAAATTACAATGCAGGTGCTGAATGCAGACCTGAAGGTATACTTTAGGCTAGAATGACTGGAAACTAAGAAACCTGTTCCAGAGCTATACACCAGCAGTGTAGATGTATTATAATCTATTGTTTTCTCCTTAATACAATTTTAGGAGAACACAATAGTATATAAATATAATCTCAGAACTACGTATACACAAGTACACTAAGATCTCTTTAACAACAATATGCTACTAATACCACTAAAAAGCCCAAGTACCGGGTTTAATTAAATTCTCAATCTCACAGGCACTTGGAGAAAAAATCAGTAATATGAAGAACAGAGGTTTAAATCTTAAATCTGATGACACAACTGCTAAGAATCTGCAGAAAGATATAACAAAAGTAATAGCTAATTATCAAGAATTCTTTAATCAGCATGCTGTCTGTAATTCCATAAAATTAAGTTTTTAATAGGTGCAGGAGAGGAGGTTTTGTTTTTGTTTTGACAATTAGAGGAGTACCATAAAACATAAAGAAACCCAAGGGGCTTTATATCTTAAATCATTTTAAAATGTCTTGAGAGATTTAAGCTTCTTACTCAAATTTGTTCTGTACATGTTTCTGTCCTTTCACGCTTTTTCCCTGTCTGCAGGATTATGTAAAAGGCCCTTTGTGACCTGGCCCCTCAGCTCACCTCTCCAAGCTTCATCTTTCACATCCTTGGAGGTCGATCCAGCAGTGCTTAAACTAGATGGACCTCTCTCTGTACGTACTACTGTTCCTTCTTTCCTACTGTCCTTCCCCTCTTTTCACCTAGCTATCTCCTACTGGTCCTTTAGATTTCAAATGCAGTTCAGATGTCACCTCCTATGGGAAAACCCAGAAGACCAGGTTAAATTCCATCCTGGGTATTCTCAGAGCATCATATGAGTATCTTCACTATAAACTTACGCCCACTATAGTATTATCGCCCATTTTCCTACCAAAAGTAAGCTTCCTAAGGGTGGGCGATACAGGTCTTATTTCATTTACCGGTGAATTTCAGAGTACCTACCAAGGACTAAATGAATAGTTATTATCATGGATCACTGCCTAAGGGGTTCCTATCCTAGCCTTGGAAGAAAGGTATGTATGTGGCTGGGGTGGTGTCATGCTGATCAGGGAAGACAAACTGAAGAGGGCGAGGTTCTATCTAACTTAGGGAGTGGAATTTGGGGAGGCACAGCAGGCCAAATGGGCAGCGGGAACAAAGGCTTAAACCTGGAGAAAAAGCTTGAGGTGTGACAGAAATAAATCCTTTGTGGATAAGGAAGCCAAGAGAATTCAATGGGGAAAAAAATAGTGTTTTCAACAAATGGTACTGGGACAACTGGGTATCCACATGCAAAAGAGTAAGTTTTGTCCTTGCCTTATATCATATACAAAAATCAACTAAAAATGCATCAGAGACATAAATGGGAGAGCTCTAACTACAGAACTCTTGGAAGAAAATATAGCAGCATGGAGTTCCCGTCATGGCTCAGTGGTTAACAAATCCTACTAGGAACCATGAGGTTGTGGGTTCGATCCCTGGCATTGCTCGGTGGGTTAAGGATCCGGCGTTGCCATGAGCTGTGGTGTAGGTTGCAGACGCAGCTCGGATCCCGCGTTGCTGTGGCTGTGGTGTAGGGTGGTGGCTACAGCTGCGATTAGACCCCTAGCCTAGGAACCTCCATATGCCACGGGCGTGGCCCTAGGAAAGACAAAAAAAGAAATGAAAATATAGCAGCAAATTCTCATGGTTTCAGATATTGGGAAGATAACCAGCTCAGGTTAAGACCATTCTTTAGCTTCTGTTTCCTTAGTAACTGGCATAATTTCTGATATATAGTAGGTCCCCAACAAATGTGTTAAATTAATCTTCAGTGCAAATATCTTGGTAAACAAATACATCTTCAAAGGCCAGAAGTTGAAGCATTTTTTAAAAGCTTTTAAAAGAAATTTCCACAAATATCAAATTAAAACATTATCAGCCAAGGATTAATTAGCAGGACCCTGGGAAACATTTACAGTTGACCCTTGAACAACATGGATTTGAAATGAAAGGATCCACTTACATGTGGGTTTTTTTTTTTTTTCATTAAGTATAGTAACTATATTTTCGTTTTACAGATTTTTATTTTTATTTTATTTTTTTGTCTTTTTGCTTTTTCTAGGGCCGCACTTGCGGCATATGGAGGTTCCCAGGCTAGGGGTCGAATCGGAGCTGTAGCCGCCAGCCTACCCCACAGCCACAGCAATGCAGGATCCGAGCTGCATCTGCAACCTACACCACAGCTCACAGCAACGCCAGATCCTTAACCCTCTGAGCAAGGCCAGAGATCGAACCCACAACCTCATGGTTCCTAGTCGGATTCGTTAACCACTGAGCCACGACAAGAACTCCTCATTTTACAGATTTTTAAATTAACTAAGTGTGGGGGAAAGTCTGTGTTTAATTAAAGATCACAAAATGAGGAATCAAAAGGAATAGCAAGGAGCTCCAACTGTAATGCACGGGGAACTATATCTAATTACATGTGACAAATCCATATATGTACATGTAATCGGGTCACCACATGGTACAGTTGGAAAACCTGACAGAAATCTGTAAACCAGCTATAATGCAAAAAAAAAAAAAAAAAAAAAAAAAAAAAAAAAGAACTAGAGTTTGAGTCCTGATTCTATCCAAACTCTCTTCTTCCTGCTTTGGGCTGACATTTATCAAGTCCTTTGTTTTTGAGGCAGACTGCGCAGGGGGTTGGTACCCCTAACTCCGTGTTTAAGGGCTGACTGTACATGGAAGCTAAACAGCGACATGAAACTTTTGCGATTATGCTTAAAAAATAAAAGCAAAACTATGCTAAAAGAAAGTTTCCTTGTAAGATCAAGATGGACTATAATGGAATCCAGGTGCTCTGCTATACCCAAGATGGCTAAACTATTATTCCTAAATTAAGCCTGTATCTTTACAACTGTTGGTTTAAAGCGGGGGCAGGAGTGGGGGAATCTATATTTTCTTCATATCATTTTGGTCTATCTTATTTTTCCTCAGTTGTATTTAAATCATACACATCTTCTACAGAATATTTTGAGAACTCTGGTTGAATACTGACCATGATATTTTAGAATATACTAGATTTCATAAGGATACACCCCAGCGCATTAAGGGGTTGTTTGCCTCACTATTACTTCAGCAACAGAAAGGCCTGATTTTGATTTACAGTCGGAGGAACTGGACGTTTACCTTTATAAAGTAAGTCCCACAAACTATGGAGAATGGAAGAAAAGACACCTCACTCCCATCAATTTCTCTCTTGTCTTTACATGACAGCTAATACCAAATTAACAATCTGCTTTTTGAGGGTGGGAGACCTATTAGAAGTCCTAATCCCTTATTTACCAAAACATGTCATTGCTTCTGTCTTCATCCTCGTCTAAAGTTTTATGTTTCATGTCTTGGCAATAATTAATATTAGTCCCTTACTGCATATTTTTTTTCTGTCTTTTTGCCTTATCTAGGGCAGCACCCGTGATATATGGAGGTTCCCAGGCTAGGGGTCTAACAGGAGCTGTAGCTGCCGGCCTTCGCCACAGCTACAGCAATGCGGGATCCGAGCCGCGTCTGCGACCTACACCACAGCTCACGGCAATGCCGGATCCTTAACCCACTGAGCAAGGCCAGGGATCGAACATGCAACCTCATGGTTCCTAGTCGGATTCGTTAACCACTGAGCCATGATGGGAACTCCTCCCTTATTGCATATTACGTGCTAAAAACAGGAAGTCCTTTAGTCAGCTAAGTGAACCTTGTTACAACTGGGTGAAAACTATTCTCACTAAATTAGGGATCTTTCCAATACTATTGTCTTTGTCTAAAACTGCACTGCTGTTCACCACAGAAACTGCTGGTCAGATATGAATATTTATATTTAACTAATTACAATTAAACAAAGTTAAAGCTCAGTCTTTGAGTCAGACTTGGCCACATTTCAAGTGGCTTAGAACCTACTGTAGTGGACAGCACAGGTAGAGACCACTTCCATCATCACTGAAAGTTCCACTGAACCATAGTGATTTAAAACATTCACAAATGTTGGGAACTGTTTTCAAACCCACCTTGAAAGCAATCTAAAAGTTAGTCTCATTACTTCATTGCTATATTTTAATTTTTTTTCTATTTGCCACATAGTTATTGCAGAGTTTAACCATACTCATTCACCACATTTGCCTATTTCCTAAAATTAAACATTTCCTCAAAGAAGGAAGATAGGCAACTGTTGTGACTACATTAAAAAAAAAAAGCTTTCAAAGACAGCAAGCAGTCCTGGACGGAGAGTGTCAGAAATGGTTTGAGTAATCATCACAGCCTACCGGGGCCACGGCCTTGAAGTTAATGAGCTTTATCTGTATATGGATATTTGCATGACTGTTTCAAAACCAGTCATTTTAGTCAGTGTTTGCATACTAAGTGAATACAGAAGGCACAAAATACCTTCTTGTTGCTGCTATAATAAGTGGATTAAAAGAAATTCACAGGTTGCCTCTGGCCTGCATTCTCGTCAAGGACATAAGCCCTAGAAGTCCTTCTGCTAAACTGTCACTTCTAACAAAGGTCCCATCTTTCTGCTTCTCATAATACTTTTTCTAATAACCCTTGTTTTTGACCCTGACCCTGACTTACACCTCAACACTCATACCCTTTCCTTCCCTGGCCACCCTCAGATTACTATCACTCCCCCTCCCCAACCCCACCAACTTGGAAAAGTACATTTTGTTGTGACCTCTTATTTACCTACATCAAGCAAAGTTGATGAGAAGACAGGTTCAGAGGATTCCTGAGGGGTAACCAAAGGAGGCAACTGCATGAATACATGAAGGGAGGGGCATGGGACTGGAGGAAAGCTAGGGTTCTTATAAGAGTCAGCAGATTTAGTGGCTAAGAGTTTTACTGCGAATGAGAGCTAAGTTCAAAATCTTGATTCTACAACATAACAGCTGTGGGACTCTCCAAGAAGTGGTCTCTGGGCCTCAGGTTCCTTGTCTTCAAGTAAGGAATGAATACAGGGAACTGCACTTGCCTTCTAAGGCTGTTGTGAATAATAAAATCATACATCTAGCGCCTAGCACAGTGCCCGGTACACAGCTGACACTAAATAAATGAGAGGTAAAGCAGAGAGGGGCATATTTTATAAAAGATGTAGAACCATAAACACTCTTGTGCTTGACAAAGTTATATCTCACCAAAGCACTCTTTAAAAAAGACTTTTTTTTTTTTTTTGCTTTTTAGGGCCGCACCTGCAGCATATGAAGGTTCCCAGGCTAGGGGGGTCGAATCAGAGCTACAGCTGCCGGCCTACACCACAGTCACAGCAAGACCAGATCCAAGCCGAGTCTGCGACTTGCACCACAGCTCATGGCATGCCAGATTCTTAACCCACTGAGCAAGGCCAGGGATCAAAGCTGCAACCTCATGGTTCCTATGGGATTCGTTTCTGTTGCACCACAGTGGGAACTCCTAAAAAAGATTTAAATGGAGTTCCCTTGTGGCTTAGTGGGTTAAGGATCCAGCATTGTCACTGCTGTGGCCTGGGAACTTCTACATGCCATGGGGTGTAGCCAAAAAAATAATAATAATAAAAAAAGATTTAGAAATTAGGATAGAAAAAGAAAAGCTTGTTTCCTCAAAGATACAAAATACTAAAAGGTTATTTAGACCTTGAGAAGAAAAAAAAGTGATGACTACCTTGGGTGTTTGAGAAAAGTGCTAGAAGTGCAGTTAAAGATAGACACAGGCTCCTTATCAGGGGGAATAAACAGAAAATTTAAAAAAATCACTATGGGATCCACCAACTTACTGGCAACTGGGCCAAAGAGGCAATCATAAAACCATACTTACCAAAGTGTGTAATGCCTAGAGATATCTAATTCAAACATTACATTACCAGGACAGATGAAACTGAAAGTCTGTCCCCAGTTAGGTAAACTCTACTCCCCCCCCCCACACCTCACACCTTAGTTTGGTAAACTCTCTCACAAATATGAGTCACTGGTCACAAGAGAGACTGCAGCATAGGCTTCTGGGCATCAATGAACACAACTACTACATTATCACTGAAAGCAGTACATGGAGTGCCATGAGAAGTCTCGTTAGAGAAAACAGAGCACTGCAAAATACTTCTCCTAAAGAATATCTGTAGGAGATAGATGATAAGGACATAGGACATGTGATAAAATACGATTCAAACCCAAGGCTTCACATATAAAGCAAGATATTGCTTTACCACCCTTTGAACGTGGGCACTAACAATGAATGAGAATGAACAACGGAAAGGCAGAAGTAAAATAAAACCTCATCAACAGTTCTTCCAACTACTGTGCATGTCCAGGAACACTTGACTTCACTTGGGCATTTACCACAAATTCTCAGAAAAATGCATTCCATCTGATTCAGTTCACCCTGACCCAAAGACAACACACAGGTACAGAGAGAGTAGTATTAAATGAGTTACTAATTTTCCCTGTGTGTATGTAGCCTAACTTTTGAATGCTTCAGTTCTTTTTTGTTGCTGTTACATTGCTGCTCCAAATGTAACAAAAGCACATTTCATAGGAGGATCAAAGATTTCTAACTTTATCTTTCATTCACAGGCACTTATATGAAGAATTATAGTGTAATATGTCAAGGTGCAAGAGTTAATCAAAGGGAGGCAATACATAAGCTGCATATTTCATGACATCTTTGTATAAGCAGTGAAAATGGTAATATAGCCTTGCAACTGTACTTACAGAATGCTAAGGCAGTGTTACAGTAGTAAATATAAAGATTACAAGGAAATTTTTAAAATGGGTAGGAAATCAAATCCAATTCATTTCTTCAAGCTAAATTTCGTCATTTTAGGAAGTCAGACTATGTGATCTCAAATCCTAGATCTGACTCTTACTAGCTCTGATGCTTACTACCAAGTGACTTACTTCATCTCTCTGTACATCTATGTTCTCATCTATGAAATGGGTACAAAAGTACCTCAATTGTGAGAGGTGCTTAAATAAATTAACAGGGGTAAAGTACCAAGAACAGTGCCTGGCACCTAGAAAGCTCTCAGCACCTGTTAACAGGTACCATAATCATGATCTCGGTCATCTCAGGAAGCATGTTCCCATAATGGGCAAGAATCAGAAACCCAATTATTATACCACTGAATTTTGCATTCAATTAATAATTTGGAGGTTTTCAGAGTGCATGAGTACGAATCTGGAAAATGCTCCATTCAAAAGTAGAATAATGATGCTTCCACAAAGATACTAAACACTAAAAAGGTTATTTGGGAAGAAAAAATATAGTTGACCTGAACAGTCTACTTCCTCGAAGTACGGAAAAACAGTGGTATGCAAAGTTAGATCTAAGTACTTTAGAGAAAATGTGAAGAGTGCTTTATGCAAATTTATTTGTGGTAAAACTGATTTCTTACAGGCTATGTAGCTGACATGACATGTTGGGCCACTAATGCCTTCATTAAAAAGATTTCCTCTTGATTGTACATTTTAGGCAGCTGTCCCTACAATAAAGACCTTATTTCGACGTTGTTTAGGAAATGATTTGTAAAAAATTTGTGAGGTATAATTCAAGAGTCTTCATGTCTTATATAACATGAAGACTCTGTACCTTGTCTAAGTCTGTATGTTTCTAAGTCAAAGAAATAACTGAGCCTAAAAGTAGTGGCTCTGGCAGTTATTTAATCTAACTTCCAAGTTTTTAAGAATAAACACCAGAGGGAAACACATAACGTTAGAGTTTAGGTTTCATGGCTCTGCTAACTCTGAATCCTAAGTTTGAGTTAATTTTTTAGAGAAAAAAATTCCAAGTGTTCCCAGCATATACTCTATCTTGTTTATACTGCAAATTTGGACCATGTGCTCAGAAGATAAAGAACTGCACCTGGCAATATAGTGGTTCTGTCAGGCAAATCAAAGTCTGAATTGAATTAAAATGAAGGCGTTTGAATTGCTTAGGTCTTTGAGCCTTTTTAATCAATCTAAAGAACGCAGACTCCTGATTTTTCATAAATGTAATATTCTCCATAATAGTTTACTTTTATTGGTCTTTCCCATCTTTTCTGCCCATCCCACTGGACGAGTAACTCAGTTTACTTTTGCTTTACTTTTATAAATTCACATCAACATTAAGAGCCCTATAAGAATTTATTTAGGGATTTTTCATTATAGAAACTCCTTTTCTACCAATACAGACCATTTAAGTTTTTTTTTAAAATAAAACTTTAACATAACAGCAATTTCTCTGCATGTTTGTTCACATTTCCCATTTCCTCTCAAGGAACTAAGTAACAGACAACCCATTCCTTTATTCACCTTTATATTAATCAACTTCATTAAAAAACAAAAATGGGGGGGTTGTTAAGAGCAGAGACAAAGTGGCATTTCTTGTATTTCAATCAGTTTGCAAGCAAAATCACAGAAGCAAATCATAGGTTGCTGGAAGAGAACAATAAATCCTTCAAGACAAGGGTGTGCTACTTGCCCTCTATAGCAAGCAAACTCCACCACAAGACAGTGAAGAGTGGTGTCCAATCTAAGCTAATTACCACTGCTCAACCATTAGCCCCTGCTCACATTTCTCACAGTTAGTGCCCCAAATCGAGTGAACACAACTACCAATCCAGGAAACTGAGCAATTCTATGCAAACTAACCAGCAGAAATTACGTATTAATGAAATAAATGCAACCAGAATTTTGACTGCAAGAGTCAAGTGAAACAATTTTTTATACTGGTGAGACTGTTGAGAACATAAATGGTGGGTTATTTTTTCTTCCTTTTACAGCTAAAAGTTTTATCATTTTGCTAAAAGTATGGAACTGTTTATATACTTTTTTCACCTACGAAATATATCGATCTCCAAATATCTCCATAAAATCGGTAAACACATAGTTAATGTTTATTTTCCTGTAGCTTGTTTGAAACGTTTGTATTATCCTATATAAACTTAAGGATTGCATTTGGACAATGGTAATGTTTAATTTCCATGCTTCCTTCCATATGAACCTCTGTCGCCAAAATTCTGTAGTAAGGTGGGCATTACTTACAAAAGTTGTAGAGAGACATTCAAGAGGAAACGAGAACTTACAGATTGCTAGATCTACACTAAGTATTGACGCACGCACTACCAACACTTGAAAATATTTTTAATCCTCCTTTTCAAAATTCAAGATATTAGCTGATCTGCAATGGTGTACCTTAAAGAGAGGTGCAGTAAAACCTGGCATGCCTATTTAAAACCTCAACAATACAGTCCACTGCAACATTACACATTCAGAGAAGATAGTCAAGTACTTGGAGCACAAAACAATCATTTCTATTCACTTTTTAAAAATCCTTAGCAATGATATACTCTTAGTTAATTTCCTGAAGTTTTATGGCATGTATCCAGGCCTTTGGAGGGTTAAATTTTTCTTAAGTAGGAAGCAGAGTTGCCAATGTTTTTAGACGCTGATGCATCTGTATTTCTGAATTCGTCCACGTTTATAAAAAGGGAAGGGGGGCCACGAATACTCAAGATTACCAACTTCTACAATGCATTACTCGGATATGTCAGGGTCTTCCTGAAACTTTTGAATCGAAAACCTCTTCTGAAATCCACAAAGAGAGGCCACTAAAAATTAGTTGCCATTGTGATTTGATACCGACTACAGCTTCTCACTACTCTTTCTTTACACCGCTCGCCCAGAACAGTGGAGCTCTCCGAAGTCCCAATGCTGGACCGGAAAAGAGAAGCCAAAGGAGATCGCAAACCCTCTCTGCAAGGCAGAAGGCGGCTTGACGGAAGCGCCCCCCGCTCCTCGGCAACTACCCACACGTCAGGCCCAGATCCCACTGGAAAAGGATATTTAAAAAAAGAGAAATAAGCCGTCACCGTCACTTCGCTCGGATACCGGCCCTTCCCGCCCGGATCTCCTATGTGCCGTCGGCCCTCGCCCATCCCCAGCTCTCCTTGCCGGGGCTCGGCCCCCCGAAAGGACACGCTCTTTTCCTTGCCCCGCTTCTCATTCCGACAGGCGCCGGGGCCTCACCTAGGAGAGGCAGCGGGGCTCGAGGGGCTCCCTACAGGCCCGAGGTCCGGTCCTTCCCTCCCTCCCAAACAACATCCCGCCGAGCGCGCCTGGTCCCCCGGCGCGGCGCTCGGGAAGCGGGCCCCAGGCCTGCCTCCGGCCGAGGCTAAGAAAAAAAGGGAGGGAAAGAAGGGCAAAGATGGGGCCTGCCCTGGAGCCAAGTACCTTGTAGAAAGCGCCATTGGAGCCCCGCACTTCCACCACCAGCTCCTCCATCTTCTCGTCCGCCCTGCTCGCGCCGGGAGCCCGCCCCCGAGAGCTGGGCTGCGGGCGCTCGAGGCCCAGCCGCCGCCGCCGCCGCCGCCGCCGCCGCCGCCGCCGCCGCCGCCGCCGCCGCCGCCGCCGCCGCGCTGCCGCACGCCCCCCGGCAGCGGCGCCGCCGTCACCGCCGCAGCCTGCGCTCGCCGTCGGCTCACCGCCCGCTCCGAGGCGGCCCCTCACCGGAAGTGAAACCGAAACGGAGCCGAGCGCCTGACTGAGGCCGAACGCTCTGGCCGCTCCGCGTGTAAACAGTGAAACCGCGTCACGTGACCGACGCCGCCCCCCCCCCCCCCGCGGGCTCGGCCCCTCGGCCCCGCCCTCTTTCCCCTGGCGGGCCCAGGAGCGCGCGCCTGCGCGCTGTTGGGGACCAGCCGGGGGCCGGGCCCAACGTAGAGCGCGCGGGCTGGGCGTGCGCGGGCTCGGCGGCGGGCGGGAAGGCGGGAAGGGCGGTGACCGGTCCCCTGGCCGGCCGAGGTCTCCCGGCTTCCCCTTGGCCGGCGAGGTCCAGAGCGCCCATTCGTTTAGGGGGACAAGCCGAGGCGTGGGAAAGGGCCTCCCGTAGCCACCAATTGTATTCACTTAGCTAAGTCCGGGCCGGCTTGGGTTGGAGGTGTTTTGTTTTGAAGCAGAGCAGAGCCTGACTGAGCTGGAGGTGGAGTGGGGGACAAGAATAAAGGTGAGGAATTAGATGAAAGATTTTGAACTCGACCCAGGCTTGTGTAACCCTTAGCGGCAGAAGGTGAGAGTGACGCCACCCCCACCCCAAGAGGTTTTGGGCTGTTCTGTGGATCCATCCTGTGTCCTCTGAGGGAGAGTAGATTGTGTCAGCATCTTTGAGTGTCAGCCCTCCTCAGATCCAGCACTGACCCACATACTTCCCTTCCCTCGATTCAGTGTCATACTTTTACTTAACATGCGTTAAAAAAAAAAGAAAAATGTGTTAAACCCTTGTTAATTTCTTTATAGCTGATTTCTCTACTATTTCGCACCTACTGTATGCCCGCGCTGTACCAGAGGCTACCTATTTCCAGAGACCCATGCACCTGTTTACTCGCAGCTCTCCCCCTTTACCCTCCGCGGTAGAACAAACCGGAGCTCTCCCGCTGCTTCTGTGCTTGTATCCACCTTGATCTAGGTTTCCTTTGGAAGGCTGGTATTCAGCTGAGTTGACTGAGCCCCGACCGAATGCCAGGCACTGTGCTGAGTGTTGGTAAGAGAAAGGAAAGAACTGCCTGCGATGAACTTGGAACCTAGAAGCATAGATAAATGAATATGAAAATTGTCAGAAAAGTAAACGTGGAGTAGGAACTGTGATAAGAGCTATGAAGAGTAGGTACACCTATGATAGTGGGACAGGACCCTGTGTGGGGTGGTCGGAACTGGGAAATGACTCCAGCTGGAATGTGACCAGTGAGCGTGAACTGGCAACACTGAGTTGGTAGAGCCGGGTTGAACTGCCCCCAGGAGGGTACCCCAGAATGTGAGGCATCCTGGGGGCTCCAGTTCCCTTCCCATCCTCCTCCTAGCCAGAGTAGCAGTGTTGCTGCTGGTGGAGCTCCAGCACGAAAGCCTCAGATCAAGGGCCACGTGCCCTGAGGCCACGCTGAACAGGAAGCCTTTTGAACTAGGGTTTCTGGAGTAGTTACAAGATACAAAGATTACGATGAGGTTGAAAGAGAATCTCACCGTAGGCTGGATGGAAGCAGAGCAGAGCATGAGCTTTAACCCCAACGAAGTAAAGGGGGACAGAGTGATTAGAATGACTGTACCTTCCATGTGTAGGGTGTTGTTCAATTTACTCATTCAAATATCAGCGCTTCACAACTGCTACAAGGCACACTAAACCTGGTGCTGGTCCCTGAACCTCTGATGCACTTTCATGCCTTCATATCTCTACACATGCTCCCTGGCTCCAGAAATACTCTTCTCCTTAGGGTTATCAGCTGGATTCCTATTAGTTACTTGTATCTCAGGTGCAAAGGGTTAATTTTGTTCCTCAATTCTCAGTACATTGTCATCATCAGTCCCTGGAAGGCCTCTTTTTTTTTTTTGTATTATTTTACACCATTTATATGACTTTTCCTCGTCTTTCTCAATACCCACTCATTCTTCTTCTAGACACAAACTGCAATATGTTGGATATAGATCCTTGATCATTTTAGACACGCGGTGTTTTGTGTATGCCTTTTATATTGACAGAGATGGTACTGGACCGTAAATCTTGTTTTCCACTGTTTTCACTCGACACTGTTCTTGACCTATATCCACACTGCTCTGTGTACACATGATTTCCCTAGTGATGGGTGTCTAGGTTACTGCCAACTCCCTGATGTCACACTGTGGTGAAAATCCTTGTGAATGTGTTTCAGAACCTTTGCAAGAGTTTCTTTTGTGCTCTTAAAGAACTTCGTACATACCTCCTGCTTCCTCACCACGCTGCTCATTGTAGAGCAGGGACTCAGTAAATGTTGAATATTTCACTTATGATGATTAATGTACTAGAATCATTTCTATTTCAGTTTTTCTCATTGGACTGGGAGTTCCTTATGGGCAGGAAAGCTGTGTTATTTTCTTTGTGTCCCTGGCACATTCCAAGTGGTTGATTTTAGGAAATGTTGCATGAATGAATGCATGCCTGTCCTCACTACCTGTATGTACTGTGACTTAGTCTTGTCTCCTTGACTCAGTGTCGCAGTCTTGTTCTGATCTCTTGCTCTTGAAATATCTCCTTTCATGGCAGCTGAGCTGAATTCAGACATGAGCTTCTTCCTCCAATATGCTTCTCTCTGTCACTGGCAACCCCTTCTTCCAGGTAGTTGCTCAAGCCTAAAACCGAGTCCTTTTGACACTCTCTCTTACACATTGACTCCATCAGCAAATCCTTTCAGAGTCCACAATCTGTTTCTCACCACTTGCACTGCTAAACCGTGGTCCAAGTCCCTATCCTCTTTTACCTGGATTATTGTAACAATTTCACTGGTCTTCCTGCAGCTACTCTTATCCTCTGTCTATTCTCAGCACAGAGACTGACCTATTCATATGTCAATCAAGTCACTCAGCTCTTCAGAACCTTCCAGTTGTACCATAAATGCCGTAGGGTAAAGGCCAAAGTCCTTATTTATTCTGGCCTCAGTGCACTTCACCCAGTGGCCTCTATTATCTCCTCTATCTCACCTTCTACCTCCCCCTTCGCTCCATTCCAACCATCCTGGCTTCTTTGCTGTTACTTGAAAACATCAGGCAGGTTCTGTCTGTCTCCTATCACTAGAATGTGACCGCAACCAAAACAGAGATTTTTGTTTCTTTTATTCCCTGCTTGTCCCCAGTGCCCACCACAGTGTTTGGAACATAGCAGGTGTCTACTACATATTATCAAATGAATGAATGAATATGTGCTGAGGACACGGCTTGGGTCAAATTTGCTCCCATGCTTATATTTACTCAATATTGGAATGATGCTTCAGCACTTCTAGACTTGCCTTGGCCCCTAGCTTCCATTAAATTGTTGCCTGCTGTCTTGGTATTGATTTATTCTGTGTTATTTTATGCTATTTCGAATCTTTTTCATGCCTCAATCCCAGCTGAAATGCCCTTTGCCCTTTCAAATCCTAGAAATCCTTTGTACCCTCTTGGACCCAGCTAAAGTCTCACTTCCTTTGTGACACATTCTCTAACAAGTTCGCCTCACTTTGTCCTCTTCTTTTGAACTAGATATTAGACAAAAATTTGAATAATAATCTTTATGTTTTAGATTTATAGGAATATTGAAGAGAGTAGAGAGTTCCCACATCACTTCCCTGATACCTCCCTTCCAGTTTCCTCTATTATTCACTTCTTGCTTTTTTACTGTGGTATATTTGTTATCATTGTTGAGCCAAAATTGATACATTTTATTAACTGAAGTCTATACATTAGGAGTTCACTGGTGGCTCAGTGGGCTAGGGATCTGGCATTGTCACTTCTGTGATGTGGGTTTGATCCTTGGCCCGAGAACTTCCACGTGCCATGGGAGGAGCCAAAAAAAAAAAAAGATAACCAAAAAAAAAGTCTATATGTTAGTTTACATTAAGGTTCACGTGTTGTATGGTGTATGGGTTTTGACAAATGCATAATGTCATGCACCCTCCCCCCATTACAGCATCATATGGAAGAGTTCCACCGCCCTAAAAATCCCTCATGTTCCACCTATTTCATTCATCAACTCAACCCTCTAACCCTGGGCAACCTCTTTTTATTGTCTCCATAGATTGACATTTCCCAGGATTTCACAGAGTTGGAATCATACAGTATGTAGCCTTTTCACATTGGCTTCTTTCACATAACAATAGCATTTAAGTTTCCTCCAAGTCTTTTCATGGTTTGGTAGCTCATTTCTTGTTAGGACAGAATAATATCTTCTTGTCTGGATATAGCACGGCTTATTTATCCATTCACCTTCTGAAAGACATCTTGGTTGCTTCCAGGTTTTGGCAATTATGAATTGAGGTGCTATAAGCATCCATGTGCAGGTTTTCGTGTGGACATAGTGTTCAACTCATATCTAGGAATGTGATTGCTGGATCCTTGCAGTAAGAATATATTTAGTTTTGTAAGAAACCACCAAACTGTCTTCCTAAGTGGCTGTGCCATTTTGCATTCCCGGCAGTAATGAATGAGAGTTCCTGTTGCTCCACATCCTCAACAGCCCAGCCCAAATTTTGGTGTTGTCAGTGTTCTGAACATTGGCCTTTCTAGTAAGTGTGTAATGGAATCTCACTGTTGTTTTTTATTTTGCAATTCTTTAATGATTTTCTGTCATTAATTTCTAGTTTAATTCCATTGTAGTCTGAGAGAAGACATTGTTTAGTTTCTACTATTTCAAATGTTGTTTTGCTTTTTTTTTTTTTTTTTTAGGGCTGTATCTGCAGCATATGGATATTCCCAAGCTATGGGTCTAATTGGAGATGCAGCTGCCGACCTGCACCACAGCTCACCACAATGCTGGATCCTTAACCCACTGAGCGAGGACAGAGATCAAACGCACATCCTCATGGATAAGTCGGGTTCGTTTCTGCTGAGCAACAATAGCTAATCCAGCTTTCTTTTGAATCGTATTAGCATGGTATATCTTTCTTCACCCCTTTACTTTTAATCTTGCTGTGTCTTTATATTTAAAGTTTTTTTTGTAGACAACATACAGTTGTATCATCTTTTTAAATCCACTGTTAGTCCCTTTTAGTTCATGTATTTAGACCATTCACATTTATTTATTTATTTTATTTATTTGTCTTTTTGGTCTTTTTAGGGCCACACCCGTGGAATATGGAGGTTCCAAGGCTAGGGATCTAATCGGAACTGTAGCCACCAGCCTACACCACAGCTCATGGCAACTCCAGATTCTTGACCTGCTGAGCGAGGCCAGGGATCGAACCCTCAACCTCATGGTTCCTAGTTAGATTCGTTTCTGCTGTGCCACGATGGGAACTCTAGACCATTCACAAAGTGATTATTAATATAGTTGGGTTACATTTTGTAACTGTTTTCTATTCATTGCATTTGTTCTTTGTTTCTATCTTCCTCTCTTTTTATGTCTTCTCTTTCTCTGTTTTTTTTTTTTTTTTTTTTTAACCTGTGCCCACAGCATGTGGAAGCTACTCAGGCCAGAGATTAAACTGTACCACAGCAGTGACCAGAGCCACAGTAGTGAAAATACCAGATCATTAACCTGCTGAACCACCCTCTTCTCTGGTTTTAATTAATCAATTTATGTGATTCTATGTTTTCTTCTCTCTTAGAATATCAATTATACTTCTTTTAAAAAATTTTAGTGATTTCCTTAGGATTTGCAATATATATTTACAGCTAATTTAAGTTACTTTCGAATAACACTATACTGCTTTATGTGTAGTGCAGGTACCTTATTAAAGAGTATTCCCAATTCCCTTCTCCTGTTCCTCCTGCCATTTAATTTCACTTATTCATATACTGTAATCACTAATGAATTGTTGCTATTAATGATTTGAAAAGAAATTTATGTCTATTAGATTAAGATTAAGAAAAATAAGAGTTTATTTTATCTTCATTTATTCCTTCCCCAAAGCTCTTCCTTTCTTGGTGCAGATTTGAGTTTCTGACCTGTCTCGTTTTTCTTCTCTCTGAAGAACTTTTAACATTTTTAAAAACGCTTCTATCAATCTTCAGCTGAAAGGTCTTTATTTCTTCCTCACCTTTAAGGAAAATTTCCCTGGATACAGAATTCTAGTCCCCCTCCCCTTAAACACTTTTTAAATATTTTACTTCATTCTTCTTGCTTACAAGATTTCTCATGAGAAGACAGATAATTCTTCTAGTTCTATAGGCAATTCCATCCTCCCCGGCTTTGCCCAAGTTTTTTCATTGTCTTTAGTTTGCTTCTATTTGAACATGACTTGTCTAGGTGATTTTTTTTTTTTTTTTTTTTGGTATTTGCCATGTTTGAAGGCCTCTGAACTTTCTGGAGCTGTGGTTTGGTGTCTGTCATTAATTTTGGAAAATTTTTCAGCCTTTATTACTTCATGTATTTCTTCTGTTTATTTCTCTGTGTCCTCTTCTGGTATTTTCATTATGCACATGTTATACTGTTTATAATTGTTCAGCAGTTTTGGGGTATTTTGTTTTTATCTTTTTCTGTTTATTTATATATATTTTTTGCATTTCTGTTTGGGAAACTTCCATTGACATATTTTCAAGTTTATTGATTCTTTCCTCAGCTATGTCCAGTCTGCTGATGAGCCTATCTGAGGCATTCTTCATTTCTGTTGCAGAAATGAATAACGCCTTAATTTATTAATTTATATCATTTATTTTTGTTCTTAGAGAGTTCATCTCCCTGTTTACATCAATGATTTGTCCTTTTTTATACATTTACAAATTTTATTATTTCTGTTATCAAGCAATATCGAACTTACAGAAAAATTTTAAGTACTATACAGAGATTGTTTTCCCCTAATCTATTAGGAAGGAAGTTCCTGATCTGATGCTCACCACTTCTAAATACTTCAGTTGTGTGCTTTCTATAAACAAGAACATTCTCCTGAATAATGACAGTTCCACCATCACAATCAGGAAGTTAACATCAATAAAGTACTACTATCTAATCCCAAATATTGTCAGTTATATCCTCATAAGGCCATTTGTAGCAAATGGATCCAGTCTAGAATAATAGTTTTACATTGACTGTTGACCCTTGAGCAGCTTGAGGGTTAGGGACACCAATTCTCCAAGCAGTTGAAAACCCAAGTATAACTTATAGTCGGATCTTCACATCTGTGGTTCATCAGTATCCATGGTTCCTTGGAATCTAGGGTTCTTCTGCACCCACGGATTCAACCAGCCACAAATTGTGTAGAACTGTAGTATTTATTGTTGAAAAATATACATGTATAAGTAGATTTACACAGTTCCAGTCCATGTTGTTCAAGGGTCAACTGTGATTGGCATGTATCTAAAACAGTTCTTTGGTTTTACCTTGATTTTCATGCCCTTGACACATTTCAAGATTATAGAATAAAACATTCTGTAAAATGTCCCTTAATCTGACTTTATCTTATATTTTATTAGTATTAGATTCCGTTTGTACATCTTTGACAGTAATATTGGAACAGTGATACTGTGTTTTTCTTACTGCACCCTGTTTCTGCTTGTCCTGTTACTGCTGATGTTCATGCAAATATTTTTCCTCTTCGGAGTTCCCGTCGTGGCTCAGTGGTTAACAAATCCAACTAGGAACCATGAGGTTACGGGTTCGATCCCTGGCCTTGCTCAGTGGGTTAAGGATCCGGCGTTGCCGTGAGCTGTGGTGTAGGTTGCAGACGCGGCTTGGATCCCGCCTTGCTGTGGCTGTGGTGAAGGCCAGCGTCTACAGCTCCTGTTAGACCCCTAGCCTGGGAACCTCCATATGCCGCAGGTGCAGCTCTAGATAAAAAAAGACAAAAAAATTTTTTTCCTCCTCAAATTTACACTAAACCTACACTGCTGAAAATTTTAAGATACGAGGTCAGGAAAAACAGGATTAGAGACAGTAGCAACAATTGGATGGTGGAAATCAGTTGTTCATGTGGTACATGATTTTGACTACACATTTGTTCTTACATGTTATTTACTTTTTCCATTAGAACCTTTAACACATTAAGTATTAAGTATTCTTTCTCTGCTTTGCCATTTCAGACTGTGGGATTTTTTTGTTTGTTTGTTTTGTTTTGTTTTTTGCCTTTTAGCTTGCCTTGCAATTTTGTTGTTGTTATTGTTGAAATTCAAGCATGATGTATCGGGTAATAGGAGCAAATTAGACTTTTACTTTGAGGTCTTATGTTGATCTGGATGGGGCTGAGCTGTGTTTAAGGTTTGCTGCAGCTGTTTCAACTTCAGTTTCCTCCAGTAACATTTTGCTTTTGTCTCATAAGTTGTTTCTGGGTTTCCCTAATAACTCCTTCTTAGGTAGTCTGTTTCTCAGCTCTTTTAACTCTAATCCACTATTATACTGGAACCCCTTTGATGTGGTGACAAGGTGTTGGGGAGGGAAAGCATTCTATCACCTTATTATTAACCCCCAGATTTTTAGTGGGCCTGAGTCCCTGGGCTGTGATCTTCAGAAGCATTTCATAGCTTTTTTTCCCCTCCCTTCAGGTGATACAGAAAGGTGAGAGGGGACTAGCACTGGCCAATAGCTCCTCTCCCAATTTAGGAAGAACTCTGGTAAGGTAGTTTCCCTTGGAGTATAGGCCTTTGTTATGAAGGAGACTTGGTTTATTTTAAAATAGTTGTATTTTCCCTCTTCCTGCAGGAAATAGAAGGGAATTTTACTCTGACCTTCATTCTGAGAACCTGGAGAGGGGGGTGGTTCCTGGTAAAACCCATGAAAATGTAGGTCTTCCCCCAAGATTTGTCCCCCAGGAGTTTTCAACTCTCAAGCTAGTCCACACTCAGCCTCAAGCAATTCATCAAAACTAGCATTTAAATATTCCTACCAATAATTGTCTTCAGCAGCTTCTGCCTCAGGTAAGCTGATCTCTGCTCTGATTACCTATATTCACCTGTCTCTCCACATTTTGGGCTGGCAGTTTGCCCTATGACCTCAGTTATCTTGGTCTAAGAAAAGTCATTGCTTTTCTGTTTGCTCAACGTTCTTGTTGTAAGGCTGGGAAAGCTCTCTATACTTCACAGCTTGATATTAAACATTTGTGTTGGAATTTCTCTTATACCTTGGGGTTCAGTGTCAGGACTCATGTTCATAGCACAAACGGCACCAATAATCCTGCACAACTGGAAGTATTACTGCTCAAGGTCAGTTCAGTATCTACTTCATTATGATATAATCACGTTTTCCCCCTCTTTATCCTTTAAGCACAAATAAGCATGTGGTCTGTGGCCGACACTGGGTTGGCTAAATCCACTTTGACTCCTAGCTTCATTCTCCCTTACCTGCTTCTACCCTGGAAGCTGGAAAACCTAAATGTGTGTGTTTCCAGCCACTCTACAGCTAGAATGGTCACGTGACATATTTCTTTGCAAAAAGGATGTAAACATAGGTTTATTGGGAAGTTTCTGCATAATCCTCTGTAATGCCTGCCTTGACTGTGAATGTGATACCTAAAGGTAGGGAGACCATGAGGGGGGTTAACCCAGAGAATCACAGTGGCATTGGTGAACCATTGCCAGCAGCCACCTACCGCCAGACTTCTTGCGTGAGAAAAATCTCTATTTGATTAAGGTTTTCTAAGGTGGCTTTTCTATAACCTGCGGCCACATGCACTTCCAATTGATGGAGCACCTAATCTGTATGGAATCTGAGGTACAAAACCAAGAAATTTATCTAATAGATAAACACTAGGAAAAGCAGGAATAAGTTTGGCTACAATGAAAGAGTAATGATGATACCTCCCCTATTCAAAGAATGAAAGATGAGTGTTAATGTTGAAATACCGAGGACTAAGAGCTTTGTTGTCTGCCATTTGTGAGTTGTGTGTGTACTATGTATGTGTATATATATATTACATGAGATGTGGAGGGAATGTTGATTCTGTGTAAGTTCAAAGTGCTGTGAGAAAAAGGCAATTTTCATGGAGGTGGGGGTTGTAGCAGTGTCCCAGTGCTGCACAGATGGAGCCAATCAAAGGATAGATCGCTAAAATTTCCTGAATTAGAAGGAAGAGGCTCTTCCTTAGCCAGTCCTCTTGGGCAAGTTATTTGATCTCCCTGTGTTCAATTTCCTTATCTGTAAAATGAGGATAAAAATAGAATGCATCTCGTTGGGGCATTGTGAGCACCAAATGAGATAATCTAGAAAAAGAACTTAACTAAGTTCTACAAACATTAAGTGTTTTATCAGTGATGTTAGTACTGGATTGTGGCTATAGTTCTCGTCTGCTTTGCCATCCCCAGCCACAAACTCACAGAGAACATTGCTGCACTCTGTAGAGCAGCATTCACGACTGGCTTGTTCTCACATCTCGAGTACTCAAAGAAGGGCTCTTAATACCAAGGCAGAGACATGTTTCTAAGCTACCATGGACCTTGGTTTGATCATTCATTTGGGCTTGATGAGCTGCCAAAGTTAGATGAACTTTCACCAGAAGGGCAGTAAGCAAAGCCCTTCAGAAATTTTGAACTTGTTTAGTAAGAATCATGTTTAGAATTCTTCCGGGAACTAAGTTTGGAGGTCCGTATGTTCTTTTTGAACTGTGGAGTATTGTCTCTCTCCAGCCTCGTGGCATTTTTTCTCATCCTCTTGATTTCTCAGGATGATTTAAAGCGATTACTGACTGTCACTGTCTACTGCCGTACTGGGTCAATACATGTTGCAAGCATGGCTCTGTTTATCAGTATAATTGCATTTGATTACATATCACTTAAACCCGACAAATACCGACTTAAGTAAAGGGTTTGATTTTTATTTTATTTATTATTCATATGTAAAAAAAGTCTGGAGACAGGCAGATATGGGAGTGCCTTCTGCTTCCCATGTACTGTCCTTGATGTCCTTGCAAGTTGACCATTCCTCCTCCAGGCCTTGAGTTTACATTTTATGCAGGAAAAAAGAGGGAAGAATAGAATGCACAAGGCATGTGCCAAGAAAAAGTAGCTTTCTCAGAAGCCCCATCCAGTAGACTTCTGCTGACAGCTCATTGGCCAGCATGATGTTACTTGGCTACACAGAGCTGCAAGGAAGTCTGAAGATGATATTTTTTAACCAGCCACATTGCCCCCCTAAACAAAACTGGGTTTCTTGGAGGAGGAAGATGTGAATGGTCTTGAGTATGCAGCTTGTTCTGAATTCTTCACTCTGCATTCACAGTGTTGACTGCAGAACAGTAATAGCTGAGGAAACCCTGGCTCACGTTGCAAACTAGTCAACAGAGCAAAAGGTGTGGGCAAAGTGTAGATATTTTTGTTCTTGACCGCTATGAAAATGTTGTCTGTTTTGAGGAAGTAAAGGGAAGCTCAACTTCAGAAACATAATCTGTGGTTGTTATAAGGCAACACTCTAGAGCTTTCTTGCTCCTCTCTTTATTGACTAACTTGCCTTTTCAGAATTAATGGGGAGATCTCTTTTCTATTAACCTTTAGTATCTAGGCAGAGCGGGGAACCAACATAAAAATATTTCAACCATTTAAAAATTAAAGGACCAAGGAAAGACTGAGGGATGTTAACAGACAAAAAGAGATTAAAAAAGACATGATGGCAAAATGCAGTGTGGTATTCTGGATGGGATCCTGGGAGAGAAAAAGGAAGGCTGTGGGAAAACTAGTGAAATCTGAATAAAGTGTGTAGTTAATAGTAATGTACAGAATGTTGGTTTCTTAGTTGTGAGAAATGTAACAAGGTAATGTGATGTATTAACCCTAGGGGAAACTGGGTGAAGCTTGTATGGGAACTCTATCTTAGCTTTGTAACTTTCCCATGAATTGAAAATTATTCTGACATTAAAAATTCATTGAAGAATTAAGGGAATGTTAGAGGAAATAATTGTTTCATGACAAAGTATTTACTTGTCATTAATTACAACTGTAATTAGAATGAGTGGAATCCAAATGTACTGGTGTGAGGCTAAGGTATTTTCACTGCTGGAATTTAGGCATGTCCAGAAAACTGATGGGCAGAAGGCCCACCATGAGTCTGTTTTTCATGAGAGATGACAAGCCTGTTAGGAAAAACTTAGATTTGGAGTAGAGAGATCAAGAAAACGTAGTCCAAGGACTGAGGCCACCATGGGACAGAACTGATTCTAAGTATAGTGTGATATTAGTCATTCAGATTGTTTCCTGGCCCTAGAACCCCTGGCATTATGCCAGAATTCTAGAACTAAGAGGAGCAGTAAAAGGGCTCATAAAGCTGGACTACCGAGGATAGAACTGCCAACTGCATTGAGCCCAAGATTTTTTCAAGCAGTGGACATAACACTGGCTATTTTAGCAACGATGGGCATGCACATCTTCAATTTGCTTGTCCCGGGACCTTTTGCAATGGGCCCGAGCATCAGTGGTCCGATGGGAGGGCAATGGTATTCACATTAATGTTTCCAATTGGCAATGGTGGCATAGTTTTAGTGATAGGATATGTAAGTACAGGAGAAGAAAAGATAAAATGCCTCAGGAGTAAGAAGCTAGTTCTATGAGAATACATGAGGCACAGCTAGGGGACTCACCAGAAATAGCTTTGAGAAGCCGAAGAGGCCAACATTTTCTCAGAATTGTACAGGAGCATGGTCAAAGAAACACTAATATACAGCTGCCATTGTGACTCTCTTTTTTACACCTAGGTTGGTATGACTTGAGAATCACAGTTTATACGAGAATGCGTTTTGCAAGGCCTCACTCTAGAACTGATTGCTATTTGTTGGATTCTTTTAGGAGGGAAAATCTGACTTATGAATGTTGACCAAAATACAAAAAAGGAAATGAAAATCAGTTGGCTTGAAAGATATGTATTTGAAAATGCTATTTTCTCCAAGTAAATAGTGAACTTGCAAGAAAAAAAAACAAGTTGTATTTTAAGAAGACTCTTATTATTCATGGAAACTGACCAATTAATTATTCAGGAGGAATTAATTCTTTAGCACCAGGCTTTGGGGCTGGTATAAATCTGATCACAGACAGGTCTTGTGATAAGAAGACTATGTCAAGAATACTAAAAAAATGTTACAAATCTTATAGTTTTTGAAATCAGAAGCTTCTTTACCACAATGAATTTCAATCAGGCAGAGTTTTAAAACTGAAAGTTATTTTATAGCTTGAAATAATATATTCTCTAGTATTAGTGGAGTAACAAAGTATTGGAGTGGAGAGCGAGACCTTAAACATATAGGTCCCAATTCTAATCTCTCTACTTCTCTTGAGGTAAACACATGCTGAGACCTCTAGTTCTTGAGTGCAAGTAAAGTTTTGGGCTCTGTGGGAGCTCCAGTGCAGAGAAGTGTGAAACTTTCTCCCCCACGGGCTGAAGAAATGCCTGGAGAACCATGGGCTGAGATGGAGTGGGCACTGTGCATCCTGGGAAAAGCTTGGATGTCAGAGCCAAAGGCAGACATCTTCACTGGTGGTTTGCAGGGGACTGGCAATCTATCTGCTTCCATATTCCTGACCTGTGGGGCTGAGTCTTTTTTACCCATCTCCATTGGAGGACTGCTTCAACTCAAAGCTCTCTGATATCCAAAACTGAGCCCCAGAGAGGGGACAACAACAATAAAATAATAACCAGCCCAGGGGCCTAGCAGCCAGAGAGGAAGATCCATTGGGCCACATCCAGGTAAACCACCTGCTGGAGGAAACAGGAAAACCTGAATGGAAAATAACAAGAGCATTTGAGGATATTCAGGAGCAGCAGAAAGGAGAAGTCTGAAGCTATGCAAGTTGATGATTTCCTCAGTAAACAATACAGTAGGTGAATTAAAGGAAGGAACAGTCTCTGTTGAGATCCAAATTTGTGGCCTGCAATGTCAGCTCAAAACACAAAAATTGAGAGAGATGGAAATCACGAGAGAAAAAAAAGACACATCTGGAGGACATATACTGGAGGTTTAATGTGTAAACTGATAGGAGTGCTAGGAGGAGAAAAATGGAACAGGTGTAGAGGAATCCACAGTAAAGAACTGAGAGCGTTACTTGGAGTCCACAGGTTGAAGGAGGTCACCAAGCTCCCAAGTGGGTGATGGGAAGAGCCATCAAGGGGAGATGGGCTTTCTAGGACACCAGAAAATGGGGGGATGAAGTATTACTAAGAACACCAGGGCACTGATTCTGCTCCTGACAGGTGACAAGTTCCAGTCAAGAACCATTGTAGCTCATTGTTTGTAAACAATGTCTTAAGGGAAAGCACCAAATGATACCAATTGTCCAGAAGATGATGTGAGTTTGAGGATAGAAAGGGCAGTGGTGTAGCAACTATACAACTCCTTTTCCTGATCTGAGGGACCCTACCTGCATGGAAATGTCACCACAGCTTCAACCCCAGATGGCGCTTAGAAGCAAAAGAAAAGCCAGGGCAGATTATGCTGCATCAGCCCCCAGACTGTGGTAGCCATTATTGCTATTTACCAAATATTTCTAGTTCTCTCCTGTTCTGGGAACATTGTAGTAAATTACTTTTCTGTTCTCTCTTTTTTTGTTTTCATCTACTTTATTTCTTATTTCTATTTTTTAACAGCAAAAGGGAGCTGGAACCCTGAAGGGTGATAAAGCCTATTATTCAGGCAGAAGCCTGAATAGATGTCTCAAATGGATGCCCCAAGTTCTAATACTGCAGATGGTAACATAAGAAATTACGGATGTCTTGAGGACCACCTTGAGACCCCGACAGAGGAAGAATTGCAGACTTTTCATGCAGGGATTTGATAGCAACCAGGGCTTTTAGAAGTAGAAAGTGGTGACAGCAGAGATAAAAAGGCTATACCTTTCATGGAGCTAAAAATTCTCCTTGCAGAAATAGTGTGAAATATAGAGATTACAAGACCAGAGGCTTTGAATCACTATCTGAAGATTTAAATGTAGGATGGGATATTAGTAATACCAATAGAGTTTAAAATTTTTTGTTTTTACTAACTTTCCCTGCAAAAGCGGCTAAGGAGGAAATGTGTTTCAAGTTAAGAGTTTTTTTGTTGGAAGTAATTTTTTAAAAACATGTACTAAACCTTTCCCCTTTGAAGGCAGTTGGAATCTTTGAGCTCAGTGATTTATGTAAGTGAGTTCTTTTGTTTTTAAATGATGATCAGAGGACAAGTATTCAGAAATGATTTTCTTCATGGAATGTGACCCACAACCTAGAAAATTTCTGTGTAAATAAGACATAAAACTTCTATTGGTTAATAGTACAAAAGATAATTTCTACCTGACATTTTTCTTAAAAGGCAAACAAGTGTGTACATGAGTTTGAGACAGGTAGAGCAGACAATGTTTGGACTCTCAATAGGTCTGAGCAGTTGATCTCTAGGTTTCATCATTTCCATGATGATCTGTGTTCTCCAAGTGTACTGAACTGAATGGTCTTGAGACAATTTACTTAAAGGATTAAAATAACTTTAACTTTATTTTACTTCAGACATGATTTTATTTAAGGGAGGAGATGATCTTGCTGGAGTGAGATACAAATGAGATTGGGAGGAAGGGGGTGGTTGTTCTCAAAAAAAAAAAAAAAAAAAAAAAAGGCCAGATAGTTACTGAATAGTTCCTTTCCGAGGCTATAGCCTTGGGAAAAAAATAATTTGTTTGCTTTTCTTTTGCTTTCTTCCTCTTAGAATGTTTTAAAATCTTGGCTTGAGGCTGAGGTATTTGAGCTGGGGAGTAGAGAATTCAGACTAACCGTTTAAGAAAAGTTGGGGAAGTACAGACTGTAAAAGGTGGGAAGGGTGTTAAATGGACAGTATTGGAAAGGATGGGAATCTTTGTGTTCATGGTGCAATAGCAGTTTTAGCATTGGGCACACAGGAGAGGAGAGTAGGAGAAGGAGATCCAGCAAGACATCTGAGAACTCCCATCTCCCCCACATAGCAGGTCACAATGCGTCCCTCCTGCATGACAACCAGAGCCAGGCAAGGAGAAAGATGTCGAGTCTGAAAGGCAAAAGAAGTCAGATAAGACCTGGCAGAAGAGAAGCTGTTCTTCAACTCCAGAGCTCAGGGAAGAGCCTGATGAGCATGGGCACAGAGAAGATGTAGAATTAGGGGGGGAAACTGTTCAGAAAACTGAACTCTGAAGAGGCAAGCTTGACTGAGCCCTGCCCCTAAGTCAGATTGCTGCTGACAGCAGGTACTGATTGGACCTGCAAAATGAGAACTGCTAGTATTACTGGCCACTAGAAAAGGGTTAATCCCAAGCAGTTAAATTCTTGAAGAATACATTACTGGCCCTGGTCTCACCCAAGTTTGAGTAGGAATTTCAATCCCTAGTTGGCTTGCTATGGTTCTGGCAAAACCACATTCCATACTTGAGTCTCTTATGGGTTGTATTCATTAGATTACTTGGAAGGAATGAACTTCCTGCTTTATTACTGTGTTGATTATGAGGTAACCACAGAGTACAAAATTGGATTTTGTTTCCTTGGGTTATTTTATTATTGAATGTACTTTAAAGTACAATTTGCTCTTTTTAGTATATGGTTCTTTCTATGAGTTTTGACAAATGGTTAGTCGTATAACTACAACCTCTTCCTTTCACACCCAGGCCCTGGCAACTACTGTGATGCGGTTTCTTTCCCTACAGTTTTATCCTTTCCAGAATGTCATCTTGATGGAATCATGCAAAATGTATGTAGCCTTTTGAGTTTGAATTTTTGCACTGAGCAAAATGCATTTGAAACTCACCCACATTGTTGCATGTATTAGTACTAGTTCGTAATTTTGTGCTGATGAGTAGTATAACATTATGTGCATACGTATGTGTACCACAGTTTATTTATCTGTTTGCTGTTTGGAGATCGTTTAGGTTGTTTCCTATTTTGGGAGATTTTGAATAAGCCTGGTATAAACATTTGCATGGAGATGTTTGTATGAATACAATTTTTTATTTCTCTTAAGTAAATATACTGGAATGGGATTACTGGATGATATGGTAAATGTGTACTTTTTAAGAAATTGCTAACCTATTTTTGAAAATGGCTATACTAATTTGCATTTCTGTCAGCAATGCATGTTGCTCACCATTTTTGCCTACACTTGATATTGTTATTTAAAAGCACAAGCAATCTGATTGAGTTCCCGTCATGGCACAGCAGAAATGAATCTGACTAAGAACCATGAGGTTGCAGGTTCAATCCCTGGCATTGCTCAGTGGGTTAACGATCCGGCATTGCCATGAGTTGTGGTATAGGTCGCAGACATGGCTCGGATCTGGTGTTGCTGTGGCTCTGGCGGAGGCCGGCAGCAACAGCTCCGATTAGACCCCTAGCCTGGGAACCTCCATATGCCACAGGTGTGGCCCTAAAAAGACAAAAAAAAAAAAGGTATAGGTAATCTGATAGATGCGTAGTGACATCACATTTGGGTTTTAATTTGTATTTCCCTGATAAGTAGTCACATTGAATTCATGTGTATCTTTGTTTTTTGGTAAACTACTCCAAAATCTTTTCCCCATTAAAAAAATAGCTTATATATTTCTCTTATTATTCTAGTTACATGTCCTTTGCTAGATATGTGTTTTGGAAATATTTTTTCCCAACCCATACCTTGTCTTTTCATTATTTTAATATGTCTTTTAAAGAGTAGTAGTTTTTAATTTTGATGAGGTCCAAATTATTATTTACTCTTTATATATTGTGCTTTGTGTTTCCTACATAAAAAATCTCTGCTTACACCAAGGTGGTGAAGCTTTTTCCTGTGTTATCTTCTAGAATTTCTACAGTTTTAGCTTTTGGGTTTAGGCCTATCATCCACTTCAGTTTAGCTTTTGTTTAAGATGGGAGCTGTGGGTTGAACTTCAATTTTTTTCAAATGGATAACAAATTTTTCCAGCAGTAAATGTAGGAGTTAGGTTGAAAGATGGGAGGTGGGAGGAAATAAAGGCCTTTCAAAGGATAGGCAGAAGAGGATAGAGTAGAGTGAAAGTATCCTAACTGTTTCATCTTATTGGAATAGGGAAAAATGGGGGAGGATATGGAGCATTTTGATGGAGACAACATCTGATATCTTATTTTAAATAGATAGTAAATAAATATGTGTATTAAGAGAAAGGAAAAATTTCAAACAGCAATGCAAAATAAACAGTGAATATAAAGCTAGATGCAAAACATAGAATCAGACACATCAGACCTTATGTTATATTTGAATGGACTAATTTATCCCAGTAAAATATAGAGATTGTCAAGTACATTAAAAATATACTTGAAGTGGTAAATATTGAAATTAAGGGTATGAGCAAAAAATATTAGGCAAATGCAAATAAAAAGAATGTGGGAGGAATTTAAACTTAAAAGCACCAAAGAGGACAAAGAAGGACATTATGTAATTATAAGGGGCAGAGCTGTAAACATAAACATAAGCCTATATGCAGTAAACAACATAGCAGCTAAATACGTAAAGTAGGGGTGGTCACAGATCTATAAACAGAAATCATTGGATGAGGGTTCTAGGAAAGCTCTTTAAAGAAGGCTGACTTAACTATAAGATCATTTTTGTACTTTCCTTTCCCTTCCTTTTCTGCCTGGAATATTGGATGTGATGGTTGAAACTGTAACAGCCATCTTTTGGCCATGACACAACCTTAAGAATGAACAGTGGCACTCAAAATTGCAAAGCAGAAAGATAAACTGAACCCAGAGCATTAATAACATCGTAGAGATGTCTTATCAGTCCTGGGCTATCTATTGTCAAATTTGCTCACTCTCTCTGTCTCTGTCTCTGTCTCTCTCTCTGTATGTGAAAATAAACCACTACCTTGTTTCAGCTATTATGGTATTGATTCTCTTTTTTGCAGCTTGACATAATTCCTAATACATAGAAAACTTAAATAGCATAATAAATCAATTAATAGCTATGTGTATATTGGTAAGTACACTATTTTGGGGGGTATGGGATGGGGAAGTAAGGGAACTGTAAATCATGAGTTGGTTCAGAAAGAAAGTTGGGGCAGAATTTTAAAAGTAATTCCTTTACAGATTATACTCACTGATCCAACTTAAACAAATTTGAAATAAATAATATAAAGATGACTCATCTACTTAGATAGCAAGTCTCCCCCCCCCCGTATTTCTAAATAATCTTTTGATCAAGGAAAAAAGAAAATTAAAAACTATTTAGAAATCAATGAGTAATTCATACCAAAGTATATATCTCAAAGGAAAATCCATGGCCTTAAATGTCTTCAATTAAAAAAAAAAAAAAACCATGAAAGGAGTTCCCATCATAGCTCAGCAGTAGCAAACCCGACTAGTAACCATGAAGACATTAGCTTGGTTCAATCCCCAGCCTTGCTCAGTGGATTAAGGATCTAGTGTTGCAGTGAGCTGTGGCGTAGGTTGTAGAGGTGGCTCAGATCCTGCATTGCTGTGGTTATGGCGCAGGCCCGCAGTTACAGCTCTGATTCGACCCCTAGCCTGGGAATTTCCATATACAGGTGTGGCCCTAAAAAGATAAACAAACAAACAAACAAACAGAGTACTTATCTAGAAATATTGGGAAAAGATAATGAAAGAAACCAGAAAAACTAGGAAAAAAAAAACAATTGAGAAATAAAAGGTAACAATAAATTGGGGAAAAAAAAAACAGTAGTAGATAGGATAAGAAACCAAAAGCTTGTTCTTTGAAAATAACTATAAATTAGATAGATCCTTTGCTAGACTGAGGAAAACGAGTAGGAAAAAAAACCCAAATTAGTAGAATTGATAAGCGGAAAGGAGACATAAATTTGTGTGTAACATACAGTGAAAGAATTATAAGTCAATATTACATACATGTATTTTGCTACAGATGTGAAAACAGAGAGGGATCACTACTTTCTTTTTAGTGTATGATGACCAAAATTGAACATAGTAGAAGTAGAAACCTGGGGGAAGATCAATTTCATAGAAGAGATTGGAAAAGTGATTTAAGATATACCATGGCAAAATCCACCAGAGAATGTTAGACAGACTCTTGCAAACATCCTATCAAAAGCATATCTGAGGAGTTCCCGTCGTGGCTCAGTGGTTAACGAATCCGACTAGAAACTATGAGGTTGCGGGTTCAATCCCTGGCCTTGCACAGTGGGTTAAGGATCCGGAGTTGCCATGAGCTGTGGTGTAGGTCGCAGACGCGGCTCGGATCCCGTGTTGCTGTGGCTGTGGCGAAGGCCAACAGCTACAGCTCCTGTTAGACCCCTAGCCTGGGAATCTCCGTATGCTGCGGGTGTGGCCCAAATAAGGCAAAAAGACAAAAAAAAAAAAAAAAAAAAGCGTATCTGAGCTCAAAACAAAGTAAAGGCAATTCTCAGGGAATAAACCAAGTGGATCTGAAAACCAAAAGGGTAAGCTAGAGCCGAAGTTGAACCTGTAACTGTCATGCTTGCCAATCTCAGTAACAAAGGGTTTAGAATACAGTGACTATGGCAGGACAGGAGATAAATCCACGGAACTGCATAACATGAAAAGTTGAAATGAGATCCTTGCATACAGCTGAACTGGAAACATTTCACTTCCCAGGAAGTGGGGAGAACAAGGAAAAGGTCTCTGCATGGTGCCTCCACCTGTGTATTCCTTCCCTCTCCCATCCTCAAGCTTTCCCCCAAAAGCTTGAAAAATTATCCTGAATTTTGTGTTTGTATTTACACAAATACCTGATTATTTTTAAGCATTATGAAAAGAAAATATTGAAGTAGTCTTGTGATTTGCTAAATGCAATATTGTGTTTATAAGATTTATTCATGTTGCCTGCAGTTGTAGTGAATTTATTTTCTCTGCTACATAATATTTCATTATCTAAATTTATCACCATTTGTCTTTATTCACCAGTAGTTGGATGTTCTAATTTTTCCAGTTTTATTTTTTACTGTTATGAACTGTGTACACATATGCAAGAGTATACATGCCCATATGCATATCTAGCCCATATTGTTAAGAGTAGAATTGCTGCTTTACAGAATATGTGAATGTTAAACTTCAAAACATAAAGCAAAATATTTTCTGAAGTGTTTATACTTGCCTGCACTCTCATCAGAAGTACCCAGTGACCCGCATCTTGACAAATATTTGGTGTTATCAGATTTCTTACTTTTTGGCAACTTAGTGGATATTAATTGATGTCTGATTGTGGTATAATTTGTATTTTTCTCTCAGATTATTACTGAGAGTGAACATCTTTTTACATAGTTATGTGCCACTCATTGTTCTTTTCTATGAAATGTCAGTTCAAGTCTTTTGCCCAGTTTTCTGTTGGGTTGTTGGTCCTTTCTTATTGATTTGTAGGAAAGCTTTATGTATTTCTAGATATTAATATTTTGTTAGGCATATTTATTGCATATATCTTCTCCCAGTTTCTCTATTGTTACTTTTTTTCTTGATAAACAGAAGTTAATAATTTTTTGGCCACACCTGTGGCACGTGGAAGTTCCCGGGCCAGGGACTGAACCTGCACCACAGCAGCAACCCCAGCCGCTGCAGTGACAATACTGGATCGCACCTGCTGTGCGACAGTGACAATACTGGATCGCACCTGCTGTGCGACAAGGGAACTCCAATAGTTAATAGTTTTCATGGAGTCAGATTTATCAGTATTTCCTTTAATTGTCATTGTTTTATGTGTCTTAAGAGATACTTCCTTACTTTGAGTTTATAAAGATATGCTCCTATACCATATTAAATTTTTTCAAGTTTTGGTTTTTCACATTAAAGTTTTAATCCACTAACAACTGAGTTTTGAGTATGGAATGTGGTAGGATATCCAATTGTTGAAGCACCATTGGTTGAATGATCTGTCTTATCTCTTTAATACCATTCCTGGCATATATCATTTCTCTATATACCTGGGTCTATTTCTCCACCCCTATTCTGTCTCATTTTTGGTTCTCTATCCCTATGCCAATGTCACATTAATGCTGTTTTATAATAACTTTTGATATCTGGTATAGCAAAGGCAAACCTTGGATATTCTTGAGCATATACATTTTAGAATGCACCTGTTGAGTTCCTTTTAAAAATACCTGTTGGAATTTTAGTTGGAATTACATTGAATTATGGGTCCCTTGACCATGAACAAAGCGTATTTTTTCATTTTTAAGATTTTGTTTAATATCTCAAAAATTTGCAGACAATGACAGCAGAGTAGAGCGCTTCTCAGCGTGAGGCTCTTTGTGACTGCACAGGTCGCATGCCAAGGAGGCTACCTCTGTCCGCATTCCACCTCCTATACTGTCAATATTGCTTGTGCTTGCATTCTGTCCAAGAGATACTATCAAAAGTTGATAGAACTAGAAATAGAGCTTTAAGTACAATATTTAAAGTTGCCAAGGTAACCAGAGAGCAAACTAAAAATAACAAAGATCAACAATCAGGAAGATGAGAGAGGGCCAGGAAGATGTTGTAAATTAAGTGCTTCTTTCATATCAGGGCTAACAGGGCATCGACAGATACAAATCAAGAAATAAATGTCTAAGCATATCATTCATACTCCCAGAGGGCTAAAAAGAGAAATCGTAAAAACAGATTGTCTTTGAGAAGCGGTTTAGTTTCGGGGAAGCGTGAGATGGAAGAAGGTCTGCAGCCTCTTGTCCTAGGATTCTCTGTTGTTTTGTTACCGTTCACATTCATTACTTTTATAAAATAAAAATAAAGACAAGAAAAGATACTTTTTGATATGTGTTCTGATAAGCCACCATGCATGAATTACCATAATTCACTCTTAGCTGATTTTGGACAGAGTAAATTTGATTGCTTTTTGAATATGAAAGTACAAAGTTTATAATGATTAATTAGACTCAGATGTTTTCTTATTCTCATGAATTGGATATTTATAACAATGAAATTTCTACATATTTTATATTTTAATGATGGTTTAATCTGAGTAGATGTTGACCGAATAGAAAGATATTTTATTTTATTAGGTGGCTGATATTTCCAACTTTTATATTGTGTGGCTTTCCATCAGAAAGGATGAACTAAGGTTTTTTTTTTTTTTTTTTTCCAGACTGATTATCTACTTCTGGGGGCATTTTATTTATTTATTTATTTTTTTTGCCTTTTGTCATTTTATGGCCGCGGGTTTATGGCCGCACCCACGGCATGTGGAGGTTCCCAGGCTAGGGGTCTAATCGGAGCTGTGGCCACTGGCCTGCGCCGCAGCCACAGCAACGCAGGATCCGAGCCGCGTCTGCAACCTACACCACAGCTCACGGCAACGCCGGATTGTTAACCCACTGAACAAGGGCAGGGACCGAACCCGCAACCTCATGGTTCCTAGTCGGATTCGTTAACCAGTGCGCCACGACGGGAACTCCACTGGGGGCATTTTAAAACTAGTTCTGTGTTGTAGGCACAAGAGAGAGATGGTTAAGACTGTGGGACTGGGGAGTTCCCATCGTGGTGCAGTGGAAACGAATCCAACTAGGAACCATGAGGTTGTGGGTTTGATCCCTGGCCTTGCTCAGTGGGTTAAGGATCTGGCGTTGCCGTGACCTGTGGTGTAGGTTGCAGATGAGGCTCGGATCCCAGATTGCTGTGGCTGTGGCTGTGGCATAGGCCTGCAGCTGTAGTTCTGATTCGACCCCTAACCTGGGAACCTCTATATGCCATGGGTGCAGCCCTAAAAGGCAAAAAACAAAAACAAAGAACTGTGGGACGGAAATACTGGAGACTCGGATTCTGATTTCTCTACTTACTAGCTGTCAGGACTGCAAAGTTGCTTAATAACTCTGTATCTCTGTTTCTTCCTTTCTAAAGTGCAAATAATAATAGTACTCACCACACAGGATTCTGTGACAATTAAGTGTCATAAAATATATAAAGTACTTAAGCAGTGTCTGAGACAAAATACCTTTTGTCTAGTTCCTATTAGGAAAAGTGTGCTTTAAAATACCTTTCTTTTTATCTAAGAAATGGTGACAGAAGCCAATAATTTCGTGTATTTTAACTGTTTTGAAAGTGAATTTCAAAAAGTCAGTTGCAAAGTGATTAGAATATTCTTTAGTTTTCTATTCCCCTGAAAATCCTAGCTCACTCTGTGTCCTCCATGGTGAATAACATAGGTAAACAAAACCAAAATCTGCACCAAGTGTTTTAATGGCTCTAAATCCATTTAAACTGACCTGAGATATGTCTAGTAATACATGATTTATTTGATTCTTCATTCTGCAAACAGTGTGCCATTAAACTGCAAAGGTAAAGCTAACTGATTTTGAAAACTTTCTTTCCTTCTGAGGTCCTGTAGTGCAGAAGTACATACTCCTGGGTTACTGTCTGTTTACTTTGGAAGGCTGGCATGATAGAATTATAATTATACAAAAATCTTCTGCTTTGTATTTTTGTACCTGAAAGTTAGAAATTATAATTTACAGATAATTCACTTCCTACCTATTATTTGTTTTACTTTTCCTTCCTCTCCCTCCCTCTTTCCTTCCCCCTTTCTGGAAAAGAAAATGCATGTATTTAATTTCCAAAAGAAAAACACTAAATTAGAATATCACACTAATCTGAGCCCCACATAAGCTGATAGTTTACCAACATCGTTTAAAATCTTTTTTCTTTTTAAATTCTGCAACTGTACTCTGAAGAGAACACACACACACACACACATATATATATAGGCTATGAATAGGAAATTATAAGAATAATAAAATAATATTTGGAAAATTTAAGAGATTCTAAAGGATTTGTGAAACTTAGCAGATCAGAATTATAAACTTGTGTAATGCCTTTAGCTGCACCATATATCTTAGAGCTCCTATTTAGGAGAGATGTCATCTCTGAAGATAACACTGCCTTTTAAAATTGGCTTTACACACACACACACACACACACACACACACACACACGCGCACGTACACAAACACACACCACTAATGATGAATTATAAATACAAAATTACTCGATGGATGAATAGGATCTCTCTCTCTATTCCCTTAAAAGATCCCATTGAAATGTGAATAAATCCTGGGAGTTCCCATTGTGACTCAGTGGTTAACAAATCCAACTAGGAACCATGAGGTTGCGGGTTTGATCCCTGGCCTCACTCAGTGGGTTAAGGATCTGGCGTTGTCGTGAGCAGTGGTGTAGTTCGCAGACGTGGCTCAGATCTGGCATTGCTGTGGCTGTGGCGTAGGCCAGCAGCTGTAGCTACAATTGGACCCCTAGCCTGGGAACCTCCATATACCACAGGTGTAGCCCCCCCCCAAAAAATTGTGAGTAAATCCTGGGGCAAAAACTTTTATAGTTGTTACTTTAATTTTCTGAGTGTTTTTGGAATGCTTGCTACTATTGGAATCTAACTATGGGAAACTGACAAAGTTAGCCTATTCTGATGACATGGTTATTCTCTGAAATACCAATGCATTGAATTATTGATTTAGTCAATATTCTTTTGGTTTTAAGTGACAGAAAGTTATCTCAAATGAGCTTAAGCAAAAAAGGGATTGGTTGGCTTACATAACCTTGGATGGCCAAGGGTAGAGCAAGTTCCAGGCATTCAAACAACATCATTTCAATTCTGTCTTTCTCTTTCCAAGTCTTGGCTTTACTTCCCTTAATGTTGGCTTCATTCTCAAGTGGGCCTCTCATACTTGGCTGCAAAGACAGCCCTTGGCAGCTTCAGGCTTACATTGTCCCTGGTGCTTACAATCTCAGAAGAGGCCCTTTCATAAGCAATGTCTGTATCGGTCCCTGAAAAGGAGCTGGACTTGGCTTTATTGGTTAAATGTATTCATTCCTGAACCAGCCAGGTGCATTGACTGACCTGGGGCAATCATACTCTCCTGCCATAGGGGAAGCAGTGCTCAGTGATGATGATTTGTCTCCCCAGTGGGACAGTGCCAGGTTCCAAACAGAAAAGATGTAGGGTAGACACAAAGCTAACAGAACCTTGTAGGATCTTCTCTGTGACCTCAATGTTCTGAAATTCCTCAATGAGATGACTTAGCGTGATTCTATTTTCATTCATTGGATTGGGCATTAAATGGCCCAATTCAAGTTGGAAACTCATGTCCATCAGTTCTGGAAAACTTTCTTGTATTTTGATATTTCTTTGAAGTCTTTATTCCATGGCATATTGTATTTTCCAAAGATGACCATGCCAGTATATCTCCCATCTCATCTAGTCTTTTACAATATGATCTTGACATTCCTTTTGAGCAAGGATGGACCTTTGTAACTGCCTTAACCAAAAGAACATGGGAGAAATAATGCTGTTCATCTTCCAAGGGTAGCTCACAAAAGGAAATATGATTTGTGTCTGCATCTCTCTCTTTCTATTTTTTTTAATACTTATGATTGGAACCCAGCCACTACATTGAGAAAGGCCAGGCTACATGAGTTTACCAGCTGACCGCCCCAGTTAGACCTGCAGTTGATAGACAGCACTAACTACTAGACGTATAAATGAGCCTTCAGATGCTTCCAGTCTCCAGCACTGGATCCTTTCAGCTAAGGCCCAGACTTTGTGCAGCACAGATAAACAATCTCCACTGTGTGCTGCTTGAATTCCTGTCCCACAGAAACTGCAGGAAATAGTGATTGTTGTTGTTTAAGACACTAAGTGTTATGTAGCATAGATAATATACATTTCCCTGTTTTCTCTTCATTATATTGTGTCTTCATCTTTTTGCTCCACTTTTGGGGAGATTTTCTTGATTTTATATTTGAATCCTTCTATTGGATTAATTTTTTACCATAATATAATTTAATTCCTAGGAGTTATTTTTAAATTTTCCTTATTTATAGCATTCTGTTTAATATTATATATATATATATATATATATATATATATATACTATCTTTTCATATAGCCTGGGGTATTATTATATAATTTTATAGCAGATTACTGAGACATAATACATATACAATCCGATTTATCCTTTCAAAGCATAAAATTCAGTGTTTTTTTAGTATATTCACATTTGTGTAGCCATTATTATTATCTAATTCCAGAACTTTTCATTACTCTCCTCTAAAACCCTGTACCCATTAGCAGTTTCTCCCTGTTCTCTCCCCCTCCAGTCTCCTAACAACCGTTAATCTACTTCTGTCTCTGTGAATTTGCCCATTCTGGGCATTTCATATAAATGTATCTCTGTAGTATGTGGCCTTCTGTGTCTGGCTCCCTACACTTAGCATGATATTTTCAAAGCTCATACATGTTATAGCATGGAACAGTACTTGGGAAGTATCTTCTTTTTCCTTCACGAATGGTCCCTGATTTCTCTGAATCTTTTTTCTTTGTTTCCTGTTAGTTTGCTTTGGATTCTATCTTTCATGTTGGAAATGTTCCACTGATGTCTGATAATTCTTGGATGTAAGCTAAAATGCTTAAGAGTAGGGAATGAAAAGCCACTTGGAAGCAGTCATTCAGAGAGTGTGGGTGGACCTTGTTAGCATAGAGTTTCATTGCAGGGTGATATAGCTGGGCCATTGTGGAGAGAAGTCTGATATAGTACTATACTAGTTTGCTAGGGCTGCTGTAACAAGGTACCACAGACTGGGTGGCAGAAACATTTACTGTCACCTGATTCTGAAGACTAGAAGTTCAAGACAAACTGTCAGCTGTGTTGGTTTCTTCTGAGGCTTCTCCCCTTGGCTTGTAGACTGCCATTTTCTCCCTGGGTCTTCAAGTGGTCTTCTTTCTGAACCTGTGTCCTAATCTCCTCCTCTTATGAGACTATCAATCATAGGGTTTAGAGCCCACCATTCTGACCTCATTTTAACTTATTTAACTCTTTAAGTCCCAGGCTCCAAAACACTCACACTCTGAGGTACCCAGGGTAAGACATGGACATACACATTTTGGGGGGACACAGTTCAGCCCATAACAAGTACCTTTAGGTTTCTCTTCTTGTGATAATCAGATTTCTTCTAAACTTCTGCCTGGATGGCATAAACCTGGCCACCACAGCCCTGAGAACTGAGTAGAGGAAGAGGGCTAGCGATTTCAGCATTAACTCAGTCTTTCTGCCTTTGGTTAGAGTACCCTCCACCCACCAATGTATCTGATGTCCTCTTATCTGGACCTTCTGTTTTACCCTCCTCAGAAAAGAAACCTTCATTTCCAGCTGGCTTAGGGATCTGGAGTTTTAACTACATCCTAAGTAAACTTTCAAGTGACATTTTCTCTCATCCTTCCAGAGGTACCGGCTTCCACTAATTAAGTCATGGGGGGGGGCTGCATTGTAAATTGGGTTACTTCTCAGCTTTCCTTAGTATTAGTTCAGGATTTGGCTTTCTTGGTTCTACTAAGTCACCTCTCAAATGCTTTCTAGCTTTCAAAATTGTGTTGCTGTTTTCTCTTCTCCCATTTTCCCTTGTCAGTTTGTACCTTTTAAATATATTTTTATTGTTGTTTTAGTGGAGTTTCGGGAAGAAGTAAAAGCAAATGTGGGTGTTTAATCCATCATCTTTACTCAGAAGTCCCACACATTTATATTTTTAAATGAGCTCATGCTATACAGACTGTTCTATAATCTGCTTTTATCATCAAACAAATTCTAGTGAATATTTATGTTGTTTCCATGTCAATAAATAGAAATCTTCATTGGTGGTTCTTAAGTTTGGCTGCATGTTGGAGTCACTGGGTGGTGGGGGTGGAGGGAGCTTTAAAAAGTACTGATGTCTGGGTCACACCTCCACAAGTCCTAATTGAATGGATATGAGGCATTGCCACACTGGGAACTATAACAATTCCCCAGACGATTCAAATATAGAGCAAAGTTTAAGAGCCCCTGACTTACAGCTTTGTTCATCATGCCAATACGGTATTCCATGGAGGGGATAGACAGCAATGAACATAAACCCATTTCTGGACACAGAGGTTGTTTCAAATTGTTTGATTTTATAAACAATGCTCTTATGAACATCTTTGGACATACATAATTCTCTGTATTTCTGATTACTTTAGAGGCTGTATTCCTAGAAGTGGGATCACGGTGCCAAAGGATATGAATATTTATGAGACTTGGGATACAGTTTACCATAGTTCCTCTAAAGTGGTTTGGCCAAATCAGACTCCCCCCAATAGCATGTGAGAATCCTTGTTTTCCCACACTCAGAAAATGTACCATTATTAACGAAATTTGAAAAATTTTAACATAATGTCAGTTTTAAAAATTGAAAAATAGCATTGTGTTGCTATTTTATTTTTTCTGGCATATATTGTATTTTGGTGATAAAATATCTACAGCACACAATTTACCATTTTAGTAACTTTTAAGCATATAGTTCAGTGGCCTTAAGTACATTCATATTGTTGTGCAACGGTCACCAACATCCAACTCTAGAACTTTTTCATCTTAACCATCTGAAATTCTGTCCATTAAACTCTAATTCCCCATTTTCCCCTACCCCTTTCCCCAGCCCCTGGTAACCACCATTTTTCTTTCTGTCCCTATGAGTTTGAGTATTGTGGGTATCTCGTGTAAATGGAATCATAAAGTAAGGGTCCTTTTGTGACTGGATTATTTCAGTTAGCATGTCTTCAAGGTTGCTATTTTATTTTTTAGTATATTTTATTATTTGCAAGGTGAAACAATGTTTGTGCTTATTGTCTATCTGTATCTCACTTTTTGTGTGTGAATTGCTGAATCATATAAGGAACATCCCTGAGGGATGTTTTTGGCTCAAAGTATTTGAAACCCTCATTAACAGTGGCTTAAACTAATAAGGGTTCATTTTTTTTTTTTTCAAACAAACAGGAGTCTGGAAGTAACCAGCTGCTGGTGGTATTGGTTCAGCAGCTCAATGATATCACATTTGCAAGATGACTGGCCAGCTTCAGCCATCCCTTCTTGTCCAACGCAGGAAAAATAAGGTAAGGAATAGGTGTGACCTCTGTAGGTTAAGAAAACATAGCATTTTCCAGAAAAGCCCCTCTCCTCCAGCAGATACTTGCTTGCAAGATTGTGTCCTACTACCACCCCTAGGTACCTGTGACCCCAGTTGCCTGTGACGCAGGCAAAAGACAAGGGGGTGGGGAATGCCTGTTGAGTTGGACAATCAGCAGTGCATGGTCCTTTGCCTATTTATCTTTTAGAATGTTTGTCTTTTTCTTATTGATTCGTAACATTACTTTGTTGCCTTTTTTCTATGTGTCACATTTGTTTGGCAAATAGATTTTTCCAGCTTTTTGTTTGCACTTTAATTTTGTTTCAACATACATAAGATTGCTATTTCATAATTGTTAGATCTATACGTCTTTCAGTTTATGGTGTCTTTTGTTTTTGTGCTTGCAAAAGCCTGGTTCATGCTGAGAAAACATGGATATTCTTTCATATTTTCTTCTTGATCTTTCATGGTTTCACTTAAATTTTAAAAAGGTACAGTGGTATCCTGTTTGACTTCTTATCTGAGATCACTCCTGGGAAGGAGTGATTCAGAGATGTGGGTGCAAAGGAACAGAGGAAACAAATTTAATCTACTGACACTTGAATGTGGGAAAAACAACCCAGTCCTGCCAACTATGCAAGAAAATATCCTCTGTTAAAATATTTAGTGGTGGGCAGTGGTGGCAGCTGGATAAGGTAGACTCTTGGGGGTTTGTTAAAAGGCAAGAAATGTTTTATGGCAAACAAACTTCAAATGCTAACTGGAGAGAAAATGTGACAAATAAAGGCCCTGGTTGCATTTCAGAAATAAGAGGTAAGTATGAATATACAAATGGAAAGACAGCACTGAGATTGATTTTGGAAGCAGTTGTGCCATGAAAAATCCTGTAAACCTGATACAGAGTCCAAAGTTTGCTGAGAAAGAGGCTCCAGAAAAGTATAGCTGAAACTGCCCATAGCACAGTGGTCAAAAGCAGTTTTTATGGAGGGTAGAGACAAAAAAAAAAAAAGCAATCTGCTTAATAAAGCTGTTTCCTATATTCTGCATTAACCTAGGGCTGGACACTCTGTGTCCCAGATGAAATTACTTTTAAAGTGACAACAGCCAAGTGACAGCCCAGCCCTGTACAATAACGAGAAAATATACAAATATACAAGACATTTTAGGCTTAGAAAAAATATCTTCCCATATGTTTGCATCTAATCCCATCTGTTTTTGATATAGAAAGATGACAAACTGTAATTGACAATGAACTTCCCAAATTATTTTTCTTTGCTTCAAATAGAAGCTCCAGAATGGTCTAAAGCATAATCTGTAAATTCCCATCCCCTGGTATGAAAAACCGTGACATCATGGTGTTTTCCAGTTTTCCTGAAACTGCAAGACTAAATTTGACAAAAAAATACTGTATGACAACACAGTGTTTCTCCATGTTAATTTGTCTTTTCTATGTTGGATGAATTATTGGGTACTCAGACTAGTGACTGCTTTGATAGAAATTAATAAATTTGATGAGTATTAGCTTTGGAAGGGCACTTTGACCTTCATCACTTGTTTATGGATCTCTGGTCATCGTTTGTTGTACATCATGCCTGTTCTTGAAGACTTCACAGGTGTTTATTCATCAAGATGAAGGTAGAAGGAGTTCCCATCATGGCTCAGTGGTTAACAAATCCGACTAGGAACCATGAGGTTGTGGGTTCGATCCCTAGCCTTGCTCAGTGGGTTAAGGATCTGGCATTGCCGTGAGCTGTGGTGTAGGTTGCAGATGCGGCTCGGATCCCACGTTGCTGTGGCTGTGGCGAAGGCTGGCAGCTACAGCTCCTGTTAGACCCCTAGCCTGGGAACCTCCATATATCACGGGTGCAGCCCTAGATAAGACAAAAAGACAAAAAAAAATGAAGGTAGAAAACTCTATAAGAACATCCATTTGACTAATTATTCCTCTCCAGCTGGTCTTTCATGACCCTCAGTATTTTCTCAAGAGCTGAGTTGTGCTTCTTCCCATGTTTTAACCAAGTATTTTCTTGTCTATTGGACTGGCTACTTCAACTTCAGCTCATTCCAGGAAATTACATGAATTAAGAGCTTTGTTCATCACTTTCAACCTTTGGATTCAGAAGCACACACATTTTCACTTTGCTTTCTTGGATAATAGTCCTTGAAAAGATGGGTTAATTTGACGTCATACTATGTACCCATCTCATTACATTTGGTTCTCCCACAGGATGCTATTAGTGACTAATGTTACAGGCTTTGCATAATCTGTTTCTTTCTGCTTTTGTCCTAGTAGTTCTTTTGATCACAGCTAGATCCAAACAACAACTGGCTTAAGGTGACTTACCCGTTTTTTAAACAACGTGTTATTTGCATCTGTATAAAAGAGAGGCTATGGCACTTTAATTATGAGCACATAAGAGAGAAAATTGGGATTTATGATTCACAAGGGTATTAGCAACAGGTCTCTTTTTGTGTGATGGCTACCAAACACCTCAGCGACTTCTTCAGGTACTGCCTTGTTAAATCTTGCAGTGCGCATGTGGATCTTGCCTTCACACAGCATTTTCAGTTGTGGGGCTTTGGGCTTTGTTGGATCTAATTGCTCTTCCTCCAACACAACACATATGCACTGCTAAGTACACATTTCCCACGCAGTGTTTTGATGAACCTTATATCTGCAAGCACTTGACCTATCTGTCTTTTGCTGGCTGGGGACTTTGGAATAGATGGAGCTCCTCATTTTCAATGCTTTAAGCAGGCTCCACACCACTTAGTGGTGGAATCTTTTACAATACAGTATTCGTCTTGGAATGGTTTGACATGGCTGATGATCATGCCCTAACGATGGAGAAGCAGCCTTCCATTTTCTAGAGAACTGGTCACTGTGCGTGGTGTTCTTCTTACAACATTAAAGAGGTCATCCATTGAGGAGATGGCAACAGCACGGCAGATCTCCTGAGAGACGGTAAGGGGGTCAAATACTTGATTAGAAGAGAGCTGGGTCTCCTTAGAGTTGCCACTGGTATTCATGACCTCCTTTGCAAAGATGAAATTGCACTGTTGCTGTAGTCTTGATTCATTCTATGTAAGCCTGGGAGACAACAGTGAGCTTCATGATGATGGATGGGCACTTGAAGATGATGGACACTTCCAGCCTTGTTTGGTAGCTTTTTTTCTATGTCTTTATTGTTTTTAGGCTTGATTGTTGTTGGTGGTGAGCTCCAGAAAAAGAAGGTAAGAAGGGAGGGAAGAGGAAGCTTGAGATACAGACGAGAGCTCTGGCCCAAATTTCACTAGGTTTGTTCCTCAAAACTCTCATGAAAGCATACAGTAGATAAATGCTGATGTATACCATAGGATCACAATTATGTGAAAAAAATGCATTGCAAAACAAGGGGAAAAAATAAACCTAAATGCCAACAGTTGTTATCTCGTGGGTGAGAATAGAGTTGACTGACTTTTTTTTTCACCTCTTTTGCATTTTCCCATATTTTATACACTGATTATGCATTATTTTATAATAGGGTAATGATTTTATAAATTAAAAATGTAAAGAAAAAAATTCTGCTCACTGAGATAGATTTGCCTCCATGCCTTGTATGAATATAGTATACCATGAAATATAATTACTAAATATTTTATGCTGTTACTGGGAGTAAATAACAACATGAAATCTTGGTTATACTCAGCATCTTTTTAAGAGGACACTCTTAAAACAAAGAAGCAAAAGTACATCATTGACTGTTACTCCAAAACCAATATCTTTTTGTAAGCAGTTTAAAAAATTCATTAGCAAATAAACTCAGTGTTAAAGATCCTTCAGATATACTGGATGAGGCAAGAATCATATCTCAATGTTTATATATCAGCTTCATTGAGATATACTTTACACATCATGTCATTCACCCATTTAAAGTGTGCCATTCAGCTGTTTTTAGTGTATTCACAGAATTATAAAACCATTACCACAGTCAATTTTAGAGCATTTTCATCACACCTAAAAGACACCCCGTTACCACTTAGCCATCACTCCTCGTTTTCTCCTACCTAACTCCCCCAGTCCCTGGTAACCACTCTTCTTTCTGTTTCTACAAATTTGCTTGTTGATATATCTTATAAGTGGATTCTTGCAAAATGTGGTCTTTTGTGACCGGCTACTGATATCTTTGAGGCTCGTCCGTGTTATAGTACTTATGAGTTCTTCATTCCTTTTTGTAGCTGAATAATACTGTATTGGATGTGTATACCACATGTTTATACATTTATCAATTGATGGACTTTTGTATTGTTTTCATTTTTTGGCTATTGTGAATCATGCTGCTGTGAACATTTGTGTACTGGTCTTTATGTGGATATTTGTCATCATCCCTCTCAGGTTTCTTCTTAGGAGTGGAATTTGCTGATGGTGAGTCTATGTTTAACTTTGTGTAGAACTGCTAGATTGTTCTACAAAGCAGTCACACCATGTAGCATTCCCACTAGCAGTGTATGAAGGTTTGAATTTTCTCTACATCCTCATCAACATTATTATTATCCATCTTTTTCATTAAAACCATGCTAGTGGTGGGGTATCTCATTGCAGTTTTTGACTTGTATTCCTGCTAAGGATGTTGAGCAACTTTTCGTGTGCCCCCTAGCTATTTCTGTATTTTCTTGGGGAAAATGTCTGTTCAAATCCTTTAGCCATTTTTAATCAGGTATTCTTTTGTTGTTGAGTTGTTGAATAATGGAAAGGATTTGGATCCTGACAGTCCTGGCTTTGACCCTGAGCTCAGGCACCGAGTGAAGGTACTCAATAAGCTAGACCCATCCTTACTGTTTACCACAGAGCCCTATAAGGGATGGGGTGTTCTCTGTGAAGGAATTGGGTGTTTTCTGGGACTGCATTTTTCACATAACTGAAATTTATCCCTTTGTTTGCCAAAAGCTGAAAAATTTCTAAACTGCCTTATGTACTTTCTGTGCTTGATTCAACAGAAAACACTGAACCTGATTTAACTCTTTCTTGATGACTTCTTGGAACATCCTTGATTGTATTGTACTTGTAACTCCATCAGGAGGGAGGGTTGTTTGCTGAAGCTCTTGTGGCTCTTCTGGTGACTTCTTTTCTCTGTTTGGGGTTCATTTTCCAGTGAGCCTATTTCTCACAATGTTCTTCCTCCACCCCCTCATTGTTTCTAATTTGACTGTAATTTTAGAGAGAATGGAAGGTTACCAGGGGAGACCAAATAAGGAAATATGACACATAATTCACAAATGATAGTTTCTACTTTAAAAGCCTAGTGTGCTACATAATAAAGTGCGTGCCCTTCAGCACAGCTGTTTCATTAAAGGTTCAGGTACATTTTCGTTTACTTTCAAGGTCCAATTTGAGCTTCACTTGGTTAAAGTTGTTGGAAATGATACTATTAGGCAAGTAGAACATTGTATTCATTTCATATTTAGTAAGGGCTTTTGCTTCATTGGCAATATTGTTTCAGGTAAATATACAAAATTTAAAAATTCAAAACCGGGGTTCCCATTGTGGCACCAAGGAAATGAATCTGACTAGGAACCATGAGGTTTCGAGTTCAGTCCCTGACCTCGCACAGCCGGTTAAGGATCTGGTGTTGCTGTGAGCTGTGGTGTAAGTCGCAGATGCGGCTCAGATCCTACGTTGCTGTGGCTGTGGTGTAGGGCAGCAGCTGTTGCTCCGATTGGAGCCCTAGCCTGGGAACCTTCATATGCCACAGGTGCAGCCCTAAAAAGCCAAAAAATAAAATAAAGTAAAATTCAGAACCACTTAGGATCAAATTTTAAGTAACATTAATGAAAAAATCAACCTAAACTGACCCTCAAAGCTTTCATTAAATGGGAGAGGTTTTTTTTTTAATCAGATTCTTATATTCATTAAAACCAACCTAGTGGTGGGATATCTTATATTCTACTTTTAATTATCCAAAGGTTAAACATTTATTTGGGCCTACCATTGAGCAATATTACCCTCAAAGTACCCCATTTAGGCACTTGGGTCAACGGACAGCTCTCTTTGTTGAAAATTAACACCTATTCCAGACAACTTTATTTATTCTTTCTTGCATGTAAACTGCACCCTACTGGAAAAGATTTTAAAACGTTAGCCTACTTCCAAGGGAGGGTTGGAGACCCTGCCTGGCTTGAAAGGGTTAACTGCACTGGTTGGGGCCCACTAACTAGACGGGTCTGCTGTGGGGAGGCTTTTGTGCTCTGGAAATGGCTGGTCTGCAGGTGCCTGGCTGTGTCAGATATTACACTGCACTGTTTATCTGTTCGAAATATTTTTTGAGGATTATAGGATTACGGTTTTGGCCATGAAAAACCAGCTTGAAAATTTTCTGACAGTTTTAGTAGATGTGGGGCTTAATAAACAAGCCAATGGAATGCAAGGGAACACAGTGTGGTATCTTGCTAAAATTGCAGAACCAGGTGTCACATCCCTTGGGGGAAACTGTGATCTAGAGGGTTAATTGCTGACACCAGTTTGCCTGGGGTGAGTTCAGCTGCAGGCAGGAGTTGGCTGAAGTGGCCCTAACAGCTGAAATCCCAACCAGAGACATCTGGGGTGGGGCTGCTTTGAAGGGGCACTCTCTGTTGGGGTAGCGCTCTACTGGGAAGGTCATTTGGCAAATTGTCTTTAAAAGAAGTGCATGTGGGAAGTTCCCTTCGTGGCTCAGCAGAAATGAATCCGACTAGGAACCGTGAGATTTCAGGTTCGATCCCTGGCATTGCTCAGTGGGTTAAGGATCTGGCGTTGTGGTGAGCTGTGGTGTAGGTCACACATGCGGCTTGGATCTGGCATTGCTGCGGCTGTGGTGTAGGCCGGCAGCTGTAGCTCCGATTCAAACCCTAGCCTGGGAACTTCCTTACGTCTCAGATTTGGCCCTAAAATGACTAAAGACACTAAAAAAAGTAATACATAAATAAATAAAGTTCATGCCCCTCCACTGCAGGCACACCTTGCTAAGGTCCTGGTTCTGTCACCCTACCTGAGTCCGCCGGACATTGGACTTAATCCTTTCATGCTTTGCCACCTCAGGAAACATTAAAAGGGTAGGCTAGGTCTCCATTCTCTTGTATTTATTTGCTTTTGTCTTCTTTTTCACTCTTGGAAGCACATGGACATCCGGGGCTCCCAGAGTCCCTCTGCATTTCCCAGTGTCAGTAATTTTGATGCAAAAACCTATGCCTTATCTGTCAGTTGTCTGCTACTGCTGTTACTGCTGCTTTTGTGGCAGCTGCCATTGGCACCGTTGTCTCTTGGCCTCTGTACACCTGTGCCTGGAGCTGTCTTTTGGGTTCCCTCTTCTGGCTGTCATCATCTCTCAGTGCTGCTCTGTGCCCCCTGCCACCCCTCCCCCTGCCCAAAGGTGGTCCATGGGTCTCATGATCTTCCTGAGAAACTCCACCACGGGTGGCAGGACCACAGGGTCACACCTCAAACACTCCTTTCTGGCCTGGGTGACAGCCCTGCATCCTGCCCTGCCCTGCCCAGGTGCCACTGACTGAGCGGTGGAGTCCCTCAGCCTGTCCTGCCCTCACACCAGACACTCCAGCTTTGCAAAGTGCTGACTTCCATGAAGCTCTATTTCCCACCACAATCCAGCTCTGTTTGTTGGGCTCCGCTTTTCATCTCCTCTGTGGCTTTCGCCAGGAAGGAATAGCAGCTTCTGGGCAGCATGCCACGAGAAAGACTATTCCCTCAGGAGCAGCACTTTTTCTGCTTCTCATTTTCAAATGTCCCTGCTTTAAATCATCGTTCTCTTCCCCACCAGGTTCCATTTAGGTCTCCTTTTTGGTAGACAAACTATAACAGAAACTGGGTAGTGTGTATATATCACAAAAGGAAACATTTCTAAGAGATGTCAAGATAATCATGGCTGCTGCCTTGGAAAACCAAAATCAAAACCAAAAAATTAATCGAGAACACAGAGGAATTTCCAAGGGTTTCTGATTACCCTGATCTAGGAATTATACTGAAATGTACTCATAGAAAAATATCACCCAGAAACTGATGTGCAACGATGAAATAAAATGCAATGTTTCTAGAATGAGATGGCCAGAGCATCAATAAAATATTCCCTCTGTAGTCTGAATTTTCTGTAACATGTTTACTGGAAAGCTTCCAGTGGGAAGACTTTACTTTTTGCTTCTCCAAACTGAGTTTTCAGTCCAAATAAATGTTAAAATTAATGAGCCCACAATAGCAGCTTAAAATTGGTAAGTGTTAAATACAGAGGAGCCTCACTTTACAAAACCTGTGGGTTCCTGAAAAGCTTCGTGTAGATACAATTTTGGAAAATCCAGTCACATCTTAAGGGCACCGAGGGAGCAGGCTATTTAAAGGAACTCCGACTTCAAGTGAACTTTTTTTGCAACATGAATAATCTCCTCATGGATCTATTTTGTGAATTTTAGTTTTCCTAAGGCATGGAGGCCCTATATTTTTCTTCTACTTCAGTAACTTCATAGGAGAGCATTGAAAGTGTGGAGCTTCTAGTTTGGATTATTTGCTGATCGATCCACAAGCAAACATACATAAGAATGCTTTAACAGGGAGTTCCTGTCGTGGCTCAGTGGTAAGGAGCCTGACTAGTATCCCTGAAGACACAGGTTTGATCCCTGGCCTTGCTCAGTGGGTTAAGGATCTGGCTTTGCCGTGAGCTGTGGTGTGGGTCACAGACATGGCTCGGATCCAGCGTTGCTGTGGCTGTGGCGTAGGCTGGCGGCTACAGCTCCAATTCGACTGCTAGCCTGGGAACTTCCATATGCCACTTTTTTCCATTTGTAGGGAGAATGTCAGAATATAGGTAATAGAGCTCTAAGCTGGGAGAGGGGACAAAAAGGGGCATCTTAGCTTTGTGTGCCTTCCTACCACGTTAGGTCAGTGGCCAGGGCTGCTTTATCATTACCACGGTTCAGGGGATGTTAAGGTTGAAAAGAACTTTTGAAATCCCTATCCAAAAGCTTCCGTTGTACAGAGGAGAAAACTGGAGCACAGTACGGAGAAATGGTTTGGTGAGTGTCACATGGTGAGAAAGTAATAGAGCCAGAGCAAAACCTCATCTTAAGAGTATTTCTCTCATAAGACTATTAAGAACATTTCACAGGGTTTTTTTTCCCCTTTTTTTGGCCGCCCCTGCAGCATGTGGAAGTTCTTGGGCCAGGGATTGGATCTGAGCTACCTTTAGGGCCTATGCCACAGCTGCTGTGGCAATATCCTTAACCCACTATGCCACAGTGGGAACTCCTAAATGAATTAATAAAGTGCTTAGGATAAGGTTTAGTGCTTAGCAGGATATTAAGGACTGCTAAATAACAACAACAGTAGTATACCTTTGCTGTATCTTAAGCAGATCTAATCTTACTTACACTATTGTTCCTGATGCCAGAGACTTAACAGAGACTCAGAGTCTCAGGGGAGGAACTCCCCTCCTTTTGGTGCAGGCAGACTTGTCTTATGGAAGAGGATAGGGTAAATGGTGTTAGAGTTAGAATCTGGATGTTTCAAAGGCCACAGGGAAGAAAACCACATCCACACATTCTGGATTAAGCAGCTCATTTTTTTTCCATCTTTTTATGGCTGCACCCACAGCATATGGAGGTTCCCAGACTAGGGGTTGAATCGGAGCTATAGCTGCCTACACTGCAGTCACAGCAATGACAGATCCGAGCCGCGTCTGCGACCTACACCACAGTTCACGGCAATGCTGGATCCTTAACCCACTGAGCAAGGCCAGGGATCGAATCCGAGTCCTCATGGATACTAGTAGGGTTCGTTAACTACTGAGCCACGATAGGAACGCCCAGCCAGCTCATTCTTGATCTTCTTTTGAGTTGTAAGCTCATTTGCCCAAACCACATGTAAGGTTTTCATTGTTTTTTATTTATTTATTTATTTATTTTATTCTTAAAAATTTTATTGGAGTATAGTTGGTTTACAATGTTGTGTTAGTTCAGGTGTACAGCTAAGTAATTCGGTTCTATTTATAAATGTATCCATTTTTTTCCTGTATCGGTAATTACAAACTATTGAGTAGATTTTCCTGTGCTATACAGTAGGTTCTGTTTCCTGTGCTATACAGTAGGTTCTGTCTTCACGGTTTTTTTTTTTTCTTTTTAGGGCCATACCCACGGCATATGGAGGTTCCCAGGCTAGGGGTTGAATCAGAGCTACAGCCGCCGGCCTACGCCACAGCCACAGCAATGTGGCATCCAAGCCGCGTCTGCGACCTACACCACAGCTCACGGCAACCCAGGATCCTTAACCCTTTGAGTGAGGCCAGGGATAGAACCCGCAATCTCATGGTTCCTAGTCTGATTCATTTTCACCGAAGCGCAACAGGAACTCCAGTAGGTTCTTGTCTTAAAGTGATTGTTGCTGTGACTCTACATTCTTTAACTTTTCCTCCCATCTGTTTCCTCCCATCACTGTGGCCAGTTTCCCTCTCTCTCTGTATCTCTTTTTTTCCCCCTCCTTCCTCCTCTCCTCCTTCCTTCTCTTTCTCCACCCACAGAAAATTTCAAATGTACACATAAACAGAATAATAGAGTTACTTTCTTGGAGGTCATGCCACCAACTCAGTATACAGTTAGATTCACTGGTTTTGTTTTGCTTTTGATTTTTATGTGTTGTTGTTTAAATTTTAATCTTGTCTTACGTTTGCGTGAAATTCTTCTATAGTTCCAAAATCAAGATCTACACAGCAAAGGATATTTCTAGAAGTGTAGCTTCCATCCTTGTCCCTTCCACCTTGTTCCTTTTTTCTCTCTCTGGTAAGCATTTGACTTTTAGTTTTTGGTTCTTCCTTCCATTTAAAAAATATATTATGTATTATTCAAGTTTCATCCTCATCTTTACACCCATGTTTACTTCTGTTTCCCTGCCCTCCTCACACACATACACTGCAATTAAGTCATACTGAGTAATTTGAAGTTGCTCTCTTTGTATAGGACATCCCTCTCCTGCCTCGTTTCTTGCCTTTAACCCCATCTTTATACCTGTGTTTATATCATCCTCCTTGTCCACTCCTCCAATACTGTGCTTCAACCGTTTTGGATTATTTGACAGGCTTCAGTATACTGTGGTGCCCATTGCCCCCAGCCTTCCTGAATGTTGTTTTTTCATGAAAAATCCTGACTGGAAAGAGTTCAAGGGAGATTGAGAGGAAAAGCTGTAGGGAAGCAGACACTGTCAGACGTTGCTCGTGGGATGCATACACTATGTCCTCTATAAAGGGCTCTCCTACCTAATTTCAGTAGGACTCTGTTCATGAGTTACCGCTCCATATGTTAAAAGTTATATGCGTATGCATGTGCATGCATACCTCTGTTTCTACCTCTTTATTGACATTGTTTGCAATAGTAAAAGAGCCCAAGGAGTCTGCTATTGTAGGCTATTTTAACAAACTTGGAATATCTGCAAGAAAGAATAGGATGCGATTGAAAAAAAATAATTAGACGATCTCTCTGCAGTGATGTTAGAAGATCTCTAGGATATGTTGTAAGTGTATAAAACCATGTTTATAGAACAGCACATGCTACCTCTGCCATAAGAAAAAGTGGGGAGTATGAGACTATGCAATAGTAAATTTTTTTTTTTTTTTGTAAAGAAACACTGGAAGGATGAGAAAAAAAAATACACATAATTGCCTATGGGGAGTTAGGGGAGGTGTAGGAAAAGGGTAGATGGGGTAGGGACAGTTAATAATGGAAACTTATGAAGGAAGGAAGAGTAATTAGAGTTGAAAGGAGAGGAAATATAAAATTGTATTCACCCAAGGAAGCTTAAAATTCTCATTATTTTCATCAAACTCAGTAATTTCTTCCATCATGCTTGGCATTTCATTTTTCTTAATATATTTTTCATAATCGAATAATGTAAAGAAAGCATAGTATTTTTGTAACAACTCCCTCTTAAATGCCCCTGATGGCGTCCACTTTACCCCACTGCACTCTGCATATATCACTTCCTGTGTGTGCACTGGTATGAATAACTAGAAAGTACTGCCTTACAGAATGGTGCTCAGCGACACTATTCATGTATGGGTAATATAACAGGTTCTTTAGAACGCCTGGGTAAGCACAAGAGGTCATTTGCATAAAGGTCCCTGGACCTCTTTGAGAAGGAACTGGAGAGGGGACTGTGGAGGCCAAATTTAGGTCCCAGAGGTATTCTGACCCTCAAGGCACATAGGGGAGATAAGGGCAGCCTAACCTTTCAAAAAGTCTGCCCCCAGGAAGACAGAGAACTTGTCGTTAGGACTTGGTAGTTGTGGGCAGACTCAAAGGTAGGTTTTGAGATTTTATAGAGGAGTCATTTATAAATAGCTAGAGTTCAACATTTTTCCATGGGAATATAATAGTTCAGCCAAACTGGCAGTTTTCCCTAATCCAGGATAGGCAACTCCTAGCCTAATGAGATTTGGTTCCATTCTCTGTGAATGAGGGATTTGAGTGGAGGATGAAAAGCAGATCTCTGGGTAGAAATCTAGGAGAAATGAAGTAAACATCCTAATTTATGTTTTAAATAGGAAAATATCAGACTCAGTCCTCCTGTTTGTAAAATGAGTAGATGGTACAATATGTTAACAGAATAAATTTCCTGTTCAGAAGTTCATGTGCAAATCCAGGTGACCAATAGTCCTTGTGCCTACCTCAACCTCCGACACGCTGAGGGCAGGGTATCTTGTTTGCGTTGTTTACTGATTTGGTCCATGCATTAGAACAGCTCTGGGCACAGTGTAGATACTCCATAACTGTTTGTTAAACAAATTTGTTTTTTAAAGGAAGAAGAAATAAAGATTTTTATGCTTGAAAGGCTCCTTGCAATCCCTGATGAGCATCAGATTCTTGATAGTTACCATCGATGAGAAATCTTGTTCGTTCAAAATGTATAATCGTTGTTTACAGTTCAAAATGTACAACAGCTGAAACTCTGTAAAGAATTCAATACCTCTCTTATTTCATTGACAAATTTAATACTGAATTTTTGGTAAAAGTATATCTTTGTATCCAATTGAATATTTTCATATCAAGGTATTCAAAGTTAGGTGGAGTATCTATTTATTCTTAGAGCAATCAGCATGTAGCCAGCTTGGATACTGCTAAAAAGTCATGTCAGTTGCAAATGGACAGAATGTCCAACATATGTGGATGTAGGCTGGGGCCAGTACCTGGAGGTGTGCCAGCCAGAAGCCTCTGTATGGATGGTGCTTTGTTTACAACCCCTGCTGCTCAGACTGCAGGAATGGGGTGGTAACCCATGTCATTGCATGCTGTGTTGCATTTCTGCATAACAGTTGGGACACGGGGCTGTAAGAGATTATGCTTGCGCTGTGATGAAGATGGGGCCTGACTATGACCCTTACTACAGGTATAATATCCCAGATGTAGATTATCTCTACAAAATAAAGTGTCTGTTGGTACTCATTACCATGAACAGCACTATCCAATAGAAATAAAACATGAGCTACATATATAATTTGAAATGATCTAGTCACATCAACAAAGTACAAAGAAGCAGGTAAAATTAATTTTAATATGTTTTATTTATAGCAATATATTTGAAATGTGTTAACGTGTACCTAATATAAAATTATTCATGAAACATTTGACATTCTTTTTTTCATCTTAAGTGTTTGAAATCTCATATACATTTTACACTTTAAGTGCAAATCTCAATTTGGATGCTAAAATTTCGTGGTTAAAGTGAAATGAAGTCCTATCAAAATAATGAAAATTTAATATTAAAATATTTTATACTGCTTCAGCTTTTAAATTTAAATTCGTTAAAACTATGTCTAGTGAAATAAAAAATTCATTTCTTCACTGGTAGTAACTATATCTCAAGGGCTCAATACCCACACGTAGCCAGTGGCTGCCATAGTAGACAGCACAAGTCTAGGACATTTCCATCACGTTGGACAGCGTACCTCTAGTGGTTTGGTACCTAGCACCCAAAATCAGGGATAAATATCATCTTATACATTTTGAAATATTTTTCAGCTATTATCATAATCATTTCAAAAGTGAGTTAAATACTCTTCTCAAAAATATATTTCTCAGACTAAGGTTTTCAAGCCTTTAAATGCTGACTTTTGTCTTTTATCTTTTGCAATTCGTTTTTGGACAAGCTTCAGAATTCTAAGATCTCTAAAAGATCCAAACTGTAGTAGTTGAGTTGTGCCACAAGAGGACCTGCAAAGACAAGTTGAGCTCAAATTTCAGCCGTGCGTATATGATTAAACTGATGTGTAATTAGGAGATGTTTCTCAATCACTGTCAGTATTAATACTTTCACACTTGCCTTCACTAAAATAAGAAAAGGCAATCCATTTTGATATAATTTAAAAATAGCACATGGTATAGGCGCTGTAAGTGCTAACTTGATGCCACCAGAAGTACCATTTCAACAAGAATGAGGAGATGGTATATGACGGTCAAAAACATGGAGTGTGAAGTCTTAAAGGCCATAGTCAAGTCCTGGTTTGACACCACACCAGCTTGATGACCTCAAGCAAGTCTTTTTATCTTAAAATAGAGCTAACTATAGTACCTACATCCTACAATTTTTTGAGGATTAAATGAGATAACATATATAAAGTGCTTATCACAGTATACATTGTAAGTACCCCCAAATGCTAGTTATTATTTTTTTACTGGCTCTTAATCCCTCAGGCTTTAGAACATTCTTTGGTAAAGAAGGAACATTACTTTAAGCCTAAAATACTTTGTAATGTTACTTCTGTGCAGGTAGTGGCAGGAAGACTTACAGACAGTATATCCAGACAATAAGTGACTATGTAAGGCAGTGGTCCAGCCCTGCCTTGCTCTTCCCAGACTTAGACTGGAATCAAGTTCTTGGACTCCTTCCAAGTACCTGTTTCTGTTCTGGGAGCAACTTCCCTGGTGACTAACTTTATAGTTTATGCTCTCATCTCCATCAGAGCCATACCTTTTTGAAGTTTGATGCTTGATGCCATTTTCCTGCTGTGACCTTGACCTTAGGCCTTCCCCTTGGCTTTTTCCCTCAGCTTACTTCAGATAACATCTTTCCTAGTTTGATCTGCATCTTCCTACTGAATCATATTTCATTCAGCAATGCCCCCATTCCTCATCTATGAGCAAGAATTAGCTGTGTGAAATCAAAAGAGCTCTGACTAAAGAATGCCCACACAGTCACTTTAATTCATTGACAGAGATATTTGTTTAATTGGATAATAGTTTGTGCCTTCAGAATTGGTCCTGTGTGCATTTTGGATTTGCAATATTCTGTTAAATATTTAATTTAATGTAAATATGCACATCTTTATAATGACAAAGCAGTTACTACCAAACATTTAATAAACCTGAAAAAAATCACATGCTCATTATCTCCTCTATAGCAATATCTCATATTTGTAAATGCAGTTATAGGCAATCAGTATTTGTAATTGTAGTTATAGGAAGTTGAGTTTAAGTAACTTCCCCCCATTGCTGCAAAGCAATTACGTGGAGGGTTAAGGTGGGAATCCAAGTTTCAAGACTTCAAGTTTTGTACTTATCCCCTTAAACCAGAATGCTTCCGTCGTCCCCCCTGCCCCAGTTCCTCATGGCAAAAAATGACGTGGGTAAGCTGGATAACTCCTTACGTTTTTAAGTTTTGAGCCACTAGGTCTAGATGACAGGGACAAGATCTTATTTCCTGGGAAGCAGTGGTGAAAATCAAATTGTCCCTCGTTTTGATCTTTATATAAATGGAATAATTCTATCTCCAGATATTCTTCTGAGATTGCCTTATCTAATATCACATTTTGAGATTCATTCCTATTGATGCCTATGACCATAGTTTATGCATGGTTTTACAACTGCAAAGTATTCTCTGCTGTGAAAATGCCACAGTCTTGTCATCTATTTAATTATTGGTGGACACCACAAAAAATGCCACTGAAAACATTTTTTTTTTTTTTTTGTCTTTTGTCATTTTAGGGCCGCACCCGCAGCATATGGAGGTTCCCAGGCAAGGGGTTTAATAGGAGCTGCAGCTGCCGGCCTCCGCCACAGCCACAGCAATGTGGGATCCAAGCTGCGTCCGCAACCTACACCACAGCTCACGGCAACACCGGATCCTTAACCCACTGAGCAAGGCCAGGGATCGAACCCGCAACCTCATGGTTCCTAGTCAGATTCGTTAACCACTGAGCCACGATGGGAACTCCTGAAAACATGTTTTTTAGTACCTATGTGCAACTCCTTTTGCATTTAAGTTTTTTTTTTCTTTTTGTCTTTCTAGGGCTGCATCTGTGGCATTTGGAGGTTCCCAGGCTAGGGGTCCAATTGGAGCTGTAGCCGCTGGCCTACACCACAGCCACAGGAACTCGGGATACGAGCTGCATCTGTGACCTACACCACAGCTCATGGTAATGCAGGATCCTTAACCCACTGAGCTGGGCCAGGGTTCAAACTCACATTCTCATGGTTGCTAGTCGAGTTTGCTAACCACTGAGCCACGATGGGAACTCCCATTTAAGTTCTTGAAACGTTTGAAATTCATTTTTTTTTTTGTATGGTGTGAGGTAGAGCTCCAATTTCACTTTTTTTTCCTACATGGATAACAAATTATACTAACAAGACTTATGGAATAGCCTGTTTTATCTCTACCATCATGCAATGTCACTTCTGTCATATATCAAGTCTCCACATATGCATAAATCTGATTCTGGGTTCTTTATAGAATTCCATTGGCCTACTTGTCTGTACTGTGTTAATACATCACTATCTTAATCGAACATGATTTTACACTAAATCTTGATATCTGGGAGGGCAAACCCTGTTATCTATGAACCAGACACTTTTGACAATTGTTTCTCTTGGCTGCTGTTGGCCACTGAAAATGGATGAATGGTAGGAATGATGTTGAATTTAATAAGATGCCCAAATCATGTCATTTTAATTTATTAAATGTCTTTTTTGAAACATTCATTCTTGCCAGAAACAGAAATATCAATCTTTTTTTTTTTTTTTTTTTAGGGCTACACTTGAGGCGTATGGAAGTTTCCAGGCTAGGGCCTGAATCGGAGCTACAGCTTCTGGCCTACACCACAACCACAGCAATGCAGGATCCGAGCCGCGTCTTGCATCTGTGACCTACGCCACAGCTCATGACAATGTCGGATCCCCGACCCACTGGGTGAGGCCAGGGATCAAACCTACATTCTCATGGATACTAGTTGGATTATTTTCTGCTGTGCCACAATGGGAACTCCAGAAGTATCAATCTTTTTTAGCAGCGTGTGTTCTTACAAATAACTTTGGCAACCAATAATTTATGAACATTTTAAGAGCTGATGTAATTTAATAATTTGTTTTATGCATTCATTTATCTATTACTTTCTTCTTTCTTTCATTTAGCAAGTATTGAGTTTACCCTATGTACACCATATATGCAATATTTAAACTATATATTATAATATCTACGAAATATCTATATAACATTGACAACCATGTAATGATATAGATAATATCTACATGAAATATATATCATTTTGAACATATGTAGTGATTTTCTTTTTTTTATACTTTTTAGCTCTACTATAGTAATTTTGAGAGAATTGAATGAATTGAATAAGAACAGATCTGTTTCATAGAAAAGAAAACTTTAAGTTAAAGTTAGTAAGTAATTTAAATAAGTTCAGCTGGCCAGTGGGTGATGTTCAAAAGTAGAACTCATTTTAAACTAATCAGCAAACCTAAACATATTCCAGTATTAGAAAATGTCATAATTCTATGAGTAAAAAGATTAAGGCGTGATATGATTAATTGACATGGCTGACAAAAGGATTCATTAGATAGTTTCTAGGCTCACTGATGTCAGTTTTGCTGTTTTGTCCATATCTGTTAGGTCTAGCCACTCTTGGGACTACAAAATTCTAGTTTAAAAATTTACTGCCCTGAAGTTCCCATCGTGGTGCGGCAGAAACGAATCCAACTAGAAACCATGAGGTTGCGGGTTCAATCCCTGGCCTTGTTCAGTGGGTTAAGGATCTGGCATTGCTGTGAGCTGTGGTGTAGGTCACAGATGTGACTCAGATCTGTTGTTTCTGTGGCTGTGGTGTAGGCTGACAGCTGTAGGTCCGATTCAACCCCTAGCCTGGGAACCTCCATATACTGCAGGTGAGGCCCTAAAAAGCAATAAATAAATAAATAAATAAATAAAATAAAAATGTACTGCCCTAATTCTTTCCTTAATTTATTTTTATATATATTTTTCTTTTTAGGGCTGCACCTGCGGCATATAGAAGTTCCTGGGCTGGGGGTTGAATCAGAGCTGCAGCTGCTGGCCTACACCACAGCCACAGCCACAGCCACAGCAATGCCAGATCCAAGGTATGCCTGCAGCCTACACTGCAGCTCACAGCAACACTTGATCCTTAACCCACTGAGCAAGGCCAGGAATCGAACCCACATCTTCATGGATACTAGTCAGGTTCTTAACCTGCTGATCCACAAAGAGAACTCCTCTTTCCTTCATTTAATAAATAATTACAGAGTACTGTTACATACATAGCAATATATATCTATATATCTATACCTATATATACCTATATAGAGATATATTTTTGCTTTTAAGGGCCACAGTGCAGCATATGGAAGTTCCCAGGCTAGGTGTTGAATTGGAGCTACAGCTGCTGGCCTAAGCCACAGCCACAGCAATGCAGAATCCCAGCCGTGACTGTGACCTACACCATAGCTCACAGCAGTGCCAGATTCTAAAGCCACTGGGTAAGGCCAGGGATCTAACCAACATCCTCATGGACATTAGTCCAGTTCGTTACCTCTGAGCCACGACGGGAACTCCAGCATAGTGCCATTTGTTTATTGGTTTTGGTTAAACCAAAATATGACCCTGGTGTTTAAGAAACTTGGGGATCCATCTTTTTGAAGGTAAAACACACACATGAAATGCTACATAATGTGAAAGTTAATTACAGTGTTATGCCAGGAAAGCAGCTCTCCAAAAGAAAAAGAAAATGTCCTGATTTGTAGGTTTTGGTAATTCCATGGAATAAATAATCCCAGCACAGCTGATTACAACCTACTAATGGTTTAACAACAAGCCTGAAAAATTCCGGAATATTTAACCATCAGCTCACAGGAGTTATAAGAACTGGCTCCAGCACAATACTGGTTATATAATAATGTAGATAATAATAGAAATGGTCATAAGCTGATCCAAAATTGTTAAATGAGGTGTGTGGAGAATGAGACTAATATATCTTAAGAAGGAAATTGTGATAAAAGCTTAGGTCAAAGTAGGCCAACTGAGTGTAAATATCAACCTCTTATTCTGTTCTAAATTCTGTAAAATGATTGAAATAGTGATATAAAAGTAAATCCACACCATCCTTCTTACTGTTCCTATAGCACACGCTTGTGTTCTCTGTTCTCTCTGTCTAGATTTCCTTCTTTAGCTATCTGCATGGTTCCCTCCATTGCTTCCTTGACTTCCTTCAATCTGTGCTTAAATGTCGCTGCCAGGTCTTTCCCGAACACCCTGTTTATTGTGACTACACAGCCCTATGCCATGATCCAAATAGACACTCCTTCCCTCATTCCTTGCTAAATTTGCTCTCATGGCCATTTATCACCATCTGATAAACTGGACATTTAAATGATGTGTTTTTTGCCTGTCTCCCTCCACTAGAAGGTAAAGCTTCATGAGAGCTGAGAATTTTGTCTCTTTGTTCACGTTATATCCCTGGTACCAGGAACAGAGACTGGTATGCTGGAGAAGTTCCACAAGTGTTTGTTGAATGACTAACAATGCTCAGAGAGAAGAGTATGCACCACCAGTGGACCAGAAATTATGAGGGATTTCTGGAAGACAGAAAGCAGATAGGGAGTTCCCATCATGGCTCAGTGGTTAACGAATCCGACTAGGAACCATGAGGTTGTGGGTTCGATCCCTGGCCTCGCTCAGTGGGTTAAGGATCTGCATTGCCGTGAGTTGTGGTAGGTCGCAGACACGGCTCTGATCCTGCGTTGCTGTGGCTGTGGTATAGGCCAGCGGCTTCAGCTCCAATTAGACCCCTAGCCTAGGAACCTCCCCATGCCGCGGGTATGGCCCTAGAAAAGGCAAAAAGACCAAAAAAAAAAAAAAAAGGGAGAAAGCAGATAGGATCAGGTTAACAAGAACAGAATAAACCATATCCCAAAACACATATAGGAGAAAACTGCTGATGTTAAAAACAAACCCAAAGTAACTCCAAATTCAGTCAATAAATGTGGGGTAGGGGATTGGGGCAGAAGGGATCCTGGTTGCCCTTCTCTCCTGACCCCTTCCCAGAACACCCCTCCACTCTTACTGAGCTGAAAGCTGCCACATATTTAACCGCAGAGGGGAAAACAATAATGGAATTGTACTTTTAAAAAGTGAACTAACCACCTAGGAACTGCTTTAAGTATGGGTATAGGAGTTCAAGACATAGAAGAACAGAACTTGAGTTAGCTTTGGCCTTCATAACAGACCCAGGAGCATGGGATGGGAAAGAAAGAGTTCTACTCAGGAGAGAAATAAATCCTTCAATATGTTGGCAATTGCAATGAGAATGGTCCACTTTAGTTTGGCATACCTTTAAGCAAAAGTGTCTAAAGGCATGTTTCATGCCCTATTCATTTACATAGAGCTGAGCTCACAGAAGGCGCCCCTTACTCACCAGCAGGCTGTTGGGTAAACATACCTACACAACTGCAGAGAAAACCCTTGTCAACCATCTGTATTTGAAACCTAGTCCTTCATTAATAAAAATGAACCAACAGCCAAGTAACACTGGAAAGAGAAAGGCCACTACAAGCAGAGAGAACTATTGATCCCAAAGGAAAAGAGAAGTAATGCAGGCAGCAGACAAAGAATAAAACAATAACAATACCACCTCTTCAGAGAAATTTGAAAAGATATCGCACCCATAAAACAAAATAAGCTTCACTCCAAAAGAAAAGTTCAGAGAAAAAGAAAGGGTTCTCTGAAGCAACATTTTTTACCAAAATAAGAAAAATGCAATAGAAGAGTTAAAAATAGAATGTGCATGGCTGAAGACCAAACTAGCACTCCTGACAATAAAGTCAAATATTGGAAAAATGAAGCAAACCAAACATTCAGACAAACCAGAGATGAAAAATTGACAGAAAAGTTGAGATAGGGTCAGTCAATCTAAGAAGTTCACTTTGCGTTTAATAAGAGGTAACATAGATGGTGAGGGGCAAGAAACAGTAGAATAACAAAAACAGAAAAATTATTCCCAAGCTGAAAATATACAGGAATCTTCAGAATAAAGGGTTTCATCCAGTGGTGAGCAGAAAGAATAGTAGACCCATAACTCCAAAGATAAAATTCCGAAGACTTCCAGGGAGACAGAAGAAAAAAGAAAATGTTATCCCAAAGAGCAAAAATTTGTATAAGAAAACAATGGAGCAGTATCTTCAAAGTTCTGAGGAAAGTAACTTTTAACTTATAATTCTGTATTTAGTCAAGCCAGGACTCTAGTGAAGCAAAATAAAGACATTCTCAAACATGCAAGAGAGTCAGAAAGTTATCACCTATGGAATTCCCTGAAAAAAACCATTCAAGGATGCACTGTAGTAAAATGAGAAATGAATCCAGGGCAGAAAACTAGGCTATAAGATGCAAAAGCATGTCAAGAGGCCGATAATGCTTATATTTCAGTTTAAATAACAGTTGACATATAATTTTAAAATATTCAAAACTAAAATCCCAGATCACTACAATATGCGAGATGGACAAGGAAGAGGGGGAAGAAGATAAAATGCTAAAGATCTTATCTTTTTCAGGGGAAGCATATAGATTAGTTCTATATGATAAAAGAAAATGTGATTTAAAATGTTTATTAGTGTATTTAATGATAACCACTGACATAATAGAAGATATATATCAAATTGCTACAGGAAAGTAACAAGGAAATCTCAATCGAGTCAACAAAGGCCAGTAAAGTTAGAAAGAAGAGAGAGAGAGAAGGAAGGAAGGAAGGAGTGGAGGGAGGAGAAAAAGGAAGAACATGATAAATAGAAAACATGAAATAGAATCACATAATATGTATGGATTATATTCCCCTATTCAGACAAAAGACAGGTGTTTAAATTGGGTTAAAAACAACCCCTTCTGACATAATCTACTTATATATCAGAAGAGATACATCTATAAAAAGGACAAAAGAATAAAATGATACAGAAAAAGTAGAAATAAGTACCAGGCAAATGCTTTTTTTTTCTGTGTCTTTTGTTAGGGCCATACCCTTGGCATATGAAGGTTCCCAGGCTCGGGGTCTAATCAAAGGGAGCTGTAACTGTCGGCCTATGCCACAGCCACAGCAACTCCAGATCAGAGCCGCCTCTGCGACCTATATCACAGCTCACGGCAACGTTAGATCCTTAACCCACTGAGCAAGGTCAGGGATTGAACCCACGTCCTTATGGATACTAGTCGGGTTTGTTAACCGCTGAGCCATGACAGGAACTCCCAGGCAAATGCTTTTTTAAAATAAAAAGAAAGAAAAAGCGAGTATGGCTATATTAATAGTAAATATAAGATAATTTAAGGCCAAATGTGGGATACAAAAAAGAATAAAATGACACTAAACCAGCTATAATGGAAAAAATAAAAATCATTTATTAAAAAAAGAATAAAATCAGATATAGGTGACTGTCTTATACTGATACAAGCTACTGTTCTCCAGGAAGGTGTACCATAATAAGACTTTCTGTATCTACCAATATCATTCTGAAATATGAAAAACAAATAATCTTAGATGTATTATAAATTTTAACATATTTTTCTCAGAAATCAAAAGAGCAAGTAGACAAAGCATAACTAAGAATAAACACTGACTAGAGTTAAGAAATATGTATATATACGTACGGATATATTTTCACCCAATATTTGTGTTTATATATGTATTTATGTTTTCATATATATGTGTTTTTATATATGTTTTATATATATGTGTATGTGTTTATAATTATATATAAAAGAAAGACTCCACACTTGTTTCAAGCAAGTATAAAGCATTTCAAGCATCAGTTTGCATTGATGGTGAAGTTGGCTATAAAAGAAAAAAAACAGTAAATTCTCCAAAGAAGAACTTAAGTAATTTTCTCTTACCACAGTACAGCAACATAAAGAATTATTTATTTATTTTTTTTGGCTGTGCCCATGGCATGCAGAAGTTCCTGGGCCAGGGACTGAACCTGCACTATACTATAACACTGACCCAAGCCGCAGTGACAATGCTGGATCCTTAACTGGCTGTACCACAAGAGAACTGCACAATATAAAGAGTTTAATAAAAAGGGGGTCAAGGAGTTCCTCTTGTGGCACAGCAGAAACGAATCCAACTAGTATCCATGAGGATGGAGGTTAGATTCCTGGCCTTGCTCATTGGGCTGGGGATGCTGTGAGCTGTGGTGTAGGTCACAGACACAGCTCAGATCCCACGTTGCTGTGGTGTAGGCTGGCAGCTGCAGCTCAGATTTGACTCCTAGCCTGGGAACTTTCATATGCCACGGGCATGACCCTAAAAAAGCAAAACAAACAAACAAACAAAACAGAAAACAAAATAACAAAAAAACTCTACTAAAATTGCAATTTACTTACAAATGAAAAACTGTGTTATATATTGTGCGGTATTATGTATCTACCCTGTGGGATGTGCAAAATTTGCACTTGAAGGCCAAGATCTAGCCTTGAACAGACACATTAGAAAACAAGAACTATTGAGAGAAAGGACTTACTCAATTCAACAAGGTTGAAAATTAATAGAAAAATAAGCCCAAAGAAATTGGAAATAATTGGTACAGACAATACAATAGAAAACATCGAAACAGGTCAACAATGCACTAAATTAAATCAATGAAACAAATCTAATTTTGGAAAGAACAAGGAAAAAAAACTTTAACAAGTGTAATTATGAAAAAAAGAATCTGGGGTCAAGGAGTTCCTGTTGTGGTGCAGCAGAACCGGAGGGTTAAGGACCTGGCATAGTCTCCATGAGGATGCGGGTTCAATCCCTGGCCTCACTCAGTGGGGTTAAGGATCTTGTGTCACCACAAGCTGTGGCGTAGGTCACAGATGAGGCTTGAATCTGGTGTTGCTATGGCTGTGGCGAAGGCTTGCAGCTGCAGCTCTAATTCAACCCCTGGCCCGGGAACTTCCATATGCTGCAGGTGCAGCCATAAAAAAAAAAAAAAAAAAAAAAAAAAAAAAAAAAAAAAAAAAAAAAAAAAAAAAAAAAAAAAAAAAAAAGAAATAAAAAGAAAAAGGAACAAATACACAAACAATAATAAGAATGAGAACGTGGATAGAGGATATTTTAAAGTTTATAAAGGAATTCTATGTACAGTTTTATACCCTACATTTAAATTCTAGAAAATGGCTGGTTATCAACATTAACTCAAGAAGTAGTAGAAAATTTGAATAAAAAATAGCAATATAAGAATCTGAAAAGATATTCAAAAAATTTATCCTCACAATGAACTTGATTCAGATGATTTTACAGTTGAGTTCTATCAAATCTTCAATAGACATATAATTACACTGCTATGCAAATTGTGCCAGTCATATAACAAAAATGAAAAGCTTTCAAATTCATTCTGTGCAACCACTGCCTGCACTCCCCACACATTTCCTGTTTCTCCTTTTCTCTATCTTCCCTATACATTTTTTAGACCAATATTCAGTGTTCGCATTATTATGTTGGAGACATTAATGTCCGTGGGTTTTTCTTTTCTGCTTTATTTTTTCCTTTTCCTTGTATTTCATCTATTTCCCTCAGGTTTTTCCTCTCTGCTTTTGCTTTTTCTGGTCTCTCTTTCATGTTAGTTTCCTCAGTTATCTGTAATCTTTGGATGTCCACTCATATTTGCAAGAGAGGCACCAAGATTCCTAGAGATGACAGAACATGTGGGCAGGGCTCTTTGGCTGCCAGTGGTTTCATTGGGGGAACCTCTGATTGTATGTTTTGACCTAGTATCTCTAGATCTTTCCTGTTGGGCTAGTTATATCCCGCAAAGAGAAATCCTCCTATCTCCTGCCTGGAGTGTAAAAACTGGCTGCTGGTGTTCCAGGAACCCAGGTGATGGAGAAGGCTGTAGGTCACGTCTGCTTAATCCCAGTTATCAGTATGGTATCCGCACCCTCATCTTCCTAGTGTCCTCTAGACCAGATATCCTCTGCTTTACCCTCTCCACGGTCTATACTTTGGTTTTCTGATGAGTTTGGGTATGGTATTCAGTGATACAACCGTGGAGCACGGAGCATGGAGGTGTAGCTCTGGGGTTTAGTTGCTTCACACACAGACTTTCCAATACTTCCCATGTTTTTAACCTCTCCTCCGCTCCTCTTTCCGAAGGTACCTGGGGCAGTCAACTCTTGGTATTTAGGTATGTTCTTCAGTACAATTCAGGCTGTTTCTTGGCTTCTCCCCTGCTTAAGAGTCGAGTTTATTGTTTTTTTGCTTAGTCAGACCAGTATGTAACACTGTCTTGCAAGTCAGGCTAAAGAGTTAGCTAAGAGCACTGGAAAGTCATGATGAAATTACTGTTTTAGTAAAATTGTTCCAGGAACTGTGTACAGGATGGATAGAAACGGGGAGATAAGAGAAGCAGGTTGTCATTCCACAGTTCCTTGTTTATAGTATCCTTCTTCCTTCTTAGTTTTCTAAACCCATAGGACCTTCAAGATTTGTCACATCATAGGTAATGTTCACAAAAGTACTCCTGACTTCCTGGGCCTCTGGGAATTTCTCCTCCCCCAGAATTCCTTTTGTGCTCTGCTTGTGTTTTGTTTGATTGTTAATATATTATTAATTCTTTGCTCTGTTTAGTTTCTTTTAAAGTACATGTCCTAGGATTTTCCTTTGTGGCTCAGGGGAAACAAATCTGACTAGGAACCACGAGGTTGCAGGTTCGATCCCTGGCCTTGCTCAGTGGGTTAAGGATCCAGCATTGCTGTGAGCTGTGCTATAGGTCACAGTGTGGCTTGTATCCCATGTTGCTGTGGCTGTGGCAATGGCCAGCAGCTTCAGCTCCGATTCAGCCTCTAACCTGGGAACCTCTATATGCCATGGGTGTGGCCCTAAAAAAAAAAAGACGAACATGCAGTATTAAGCTATGTCTTTCTTCCCTCTGGGTATTTACGTCTTTTTCATTTCTCTTTTCAATCAAGCATGCAGCTGTCTCTATGCTCATTAGTGAAGAGTATCATCAAGGGAAAGCTATGACAGGACAGACAGCAGAAAAAGCATGTGAGTCCTCTCTCTAGTTTGTGCTTCAGAAAGCTAAGTGCTTAGGGTTACTTAGAAGATTGGCGGCGGGGACGGGGGGGGGGGGAGGTAGGAGCAGGAAAGAAATGGGGGATTTCTCCAGCTAGACTAGCTAGTGATCCTTACAGATTGGAGGGAAGAAACAATAGAAGGGTTTTTTTTTTTTTTTTCGTTTTGTTTTGTTTTTGCTTGTTTTTTTTTTTTTTTTTTTTCAGGGCCACATCCACAGCATATGGAGGTTCCCAGGCTAGGGGATGAACCGGAGCCACAGCTGCTGGCCTACACCACAGTCACAGCAACGCCAGATCTGAATCTGTGATCTACACCACAGCTCATGGCAATGCCAGATCCCTGACCCACTGAGTGAGGCCAGAGATTGAACCCTCATCCTCATGAATCCTAGTTGGGTTAGTTTCCGCTGAGCCATGACGGGAACTCCTAGGTAATTTGATTAGAGCAAAAATATTGGTGGGCCCTGGAGAGAGGAGCTCTGCTCCTCTTTCCTATTTCCAGGTACAGCTCCAGAGAGGCAGTGAGGGAATGAGTGTGAAATGTCACTTACACAGGTGGGTCCCTACACAGTCTCACTGAGTTTCTTGCCCTCCTACTACAGAGGCTGCAGAAAGGCCTGAGATCTTAAGGTAACAAAAGACCCTCATGAGGAATGTGGGCTTGCTCCAGGGCCAGGTTACACACCCCTCTTTTGCCTTGGCATTCTAGAAGGTCCTTGGAATGTAGACACAACCCTGGGGAACTAGGGGCACCTCAAAATGACTGAGGATTATGTTTTTGCCATCCAGTGAAATGGAGCTCAAAATAGAAATTAATTTGCATTGTAGAAAAACAAAGTGATATTTCTTGCACATTTGACATTTTGGACTGAGATTCATACCTGGTATATAATCATGAATAAGGTCAGTTGTCAATTAATATTAACAGTCTACTTATGCAGGTGAGAGAGAATTGAGCACATCTTTCTTATGAGGGAAAAAAACAGGTGTGCACATATAATATATTTTAGGGAAAAGAAGAATAATACTTTTCTTTATGTGCCTTAAATGATTATATGCAAATTCAATTGCTTTTGAACTGTATCATCTGAAATCACTGACTTGAGTTAATTGGGAACAGGCTTCTTTGAATTAATGAAGCATGAGAATTTTAGACAATTGTCCAGTACCACCAGGAACTTGGTGTTGGTTGTAAAGACCATCAATTACAAAGAGTGTGACCTTGAATAGATTATTTTCTCAGCCCTGGAGTTGATATGATCCGTATATTATATACTTGTCAGGAGGATTAAATTAGAGAACACTTACAGAAATACCCAGCAAGAAGCAATCACTCAATAAACTGTAGTTCCCCTTCTACCGTTTCCTGAGTGTGAAGTTAATAGAAATTCACTGGTTTCTCTGAAAGTCTAAACCAAATCTCAGAGTATAATAATGTCATAAGTTCTATGAGTAAGGGCTCAATACTACAAATGGGAAATTTGAAACTAAGTTCATGTCATTTGAATTCTCAGCCCATCACTTAAGTTGCTGGTATTTTTCTGATTATTTCTGATATTGGTCATTCTACATCTAAGCCTTTGTAACCAATTTGTATGAAATTGATGTATATTTTAACTTAAAGATGCATAATTAAAAAAATTTAAATGATATGGAGAAAAACAACCAAATACTTTCAACTGTTTTTGTAAAGGTTTCGCCCAAGAGATTAAATGTCAGGGTTTTGATTTTATTTGCCTTGACCTAATAGCATTTGCTCAGTGTAGCATTTAACAAGTCACTTAAAAAAAATCTTACTGTAAAGAGAACAGTCACATAGGGGACTGTTTGATCAGTGTGATTTGTATCCACAAGCTCCAAACAACCTACAAATGAAGTGAGTTTTATTAAAAAAAAAAAACAAAATAAAACCTTGATTTTTTTTTAATAAAACTCGCTTCATTTGTAGGTTGTTTGGAACTTGTGGATACAAATCACACTGATCTATGAGACTCGTTTTATTTTATTTTATTTTTAGGGCCACAATGAGGCTTATGGAGGTTCTCAGGCTAGGGGTCAAATCAGAGCTGCAGCTGCCAGCCTACCCCACAGCCACAGCAACGCCAGATCTGAGCCATGTCTGGAACCTACACCACAGCTCATGGCAACGCAGGATCCTTAACCTACTGAGCGGGACTAGGGATTGAACCCGCATCCTCATGGATTCAAGCTGGCTTCATTACCACTGAGCCATAAGGGGAACTCTGAGGCTTATGTTTTTGTAAAGAGAACTAGGCTTTGAAAAGTATAGGGCTCTTAGAAAATAGGAAGCTCAAATTTATCAATTTATGGGTGATATGATCAGTAAAATGCAATAATAATAGCTACTATTTATTTGGTATCTATTATGTGCCTGGTACTACAGTAGCTCCTTTACATATGTAATTGAAGGAGTGTATTTGATCAAGGGGATCATAAATCCTTATTGACTTCCTTTCATCTTTGAGAAAACAGGATTTCGCATCATGGCATAGTAGAAACGAATCTGACTAGGAACCATGAGGTTGCGGGTTTTATCCCTGGCCTTGCTCAGTGGGTTAAGGATCCAGCCTTGCTGTGGCTGTGGTGTAGGCCAGCAGCTGTAGCTCCAATTAGACCCCTAGCCTGGGAACCTCCATATGCTGTGGGTATGGCCCTAAAAAAGCAAAAAAAAAAAAAAAAAACTTTGAAAAAACAGTTTGGTGACATCTAGGAATGTTATACCTAGTATAAGAAATAGGTCATTTCAGAGCTGGTGCAAATTGTTTGTGGAGGCATTGCTAGGTGGATAATAGCTCTGTAATTGCTTCCCTTCCCCCTTGTCCTGGATATCACAGTGCCTTTTCCTGTTGAGGTCTATTCAGATCCAGTTTAATTTAGGGAAATTTTCTTCTTATTCAGATTGGATTGAGATTGTATATTACATATATAAGGTATAAATATATGTACAAATATGAACATCATATGTATAATATGTGTGCATAATTTTATACATGTGGGGATATGACTGATAAATAAGGTCCCAGAATCAGCTGAAATTAGGTAGGCTAGCCCTTTAAAGAGGTCATACTGTTTGCATCCCACTAGCAATGTCTGACAGTGTCTGCTTCTTTATAGCATTTCCTCTCATTCTCCCTTGAATTCCTTTGGTGAGGATTTTGCATGAAAGAAGAGCATTTAAGAAGGCTCAGGGCAGTAGGAATCGTTGTATATTGAGTCCTAGCAAATAATTCAATATGGTTGTATTGGGGGGTAGGGAGATAAAGAGGAAGATAAAAACACTGATATAAGGATGGTATTAAAGGCAAGAAATGAGGCAGGAGAGGTATGTGTATTGTGTGTGTATATATGTGTATACATACACACACATGCATATATATGTACACACGTACACATAGAGAGCAACTTCAAATGATTCAGTAACTTGAATGTAGTATGTTGGGAGTTTTTTGGGAGGGAAGGGAGTAGTGTACATTTGGTTTTCCATTGCCCTCTGAATGAGTACAATGACTCCTCATTCTGCTCTTTCCATCACCAGGAAGACCTTGGCAGGGGGGATGTGTGGGGCTGGTTTAGAGGACAAAAGGCTTCGCGGAGGATGGACCTGTGGAATGGAGTGAAAAGGCTAGGAGCTGGGAATGGGAACTCTGTGACCTATCATTTAGGGGTACTTTTCTCCTGGGCCATGGGAACAGACATGAAGAGTACAGTTCTAAAAATTATCCTTTCCCTGTTGCCATCCCCTTACTCTCGACTCCTCAGTAAAGGCTTACCTTGCCATCACCTTCACTGGTGGATGTGTGAGGAGTGAAGAGACAGAGCTGCACAAGGAAGTATGAATTGTGCCGTATTGGCCCCAGGGGATATGCCCATGTGCAGGGAGCAGCAGGCTATATAGTGGGCGACTGTGCTCAAGTGTTTTTGGAGACAACCAGCATCCAAGAAAGAGGTGGCTCATGGCTGAGCTGAGAATAGCAAGGAGGAGGAGCTGCGAGGTGGGAGATTCGGGAGCAGATGCGAGGTCCCCCCTTTCTAAGTATATCTTAGAAGAAGGTGATCCTTGCAGAGGGGAAGACTGACTTGGGATTCGCCCAAATCATCTTTTATTTTCTCAGGAAACCTGTGTGATAGATATTATTCTTCCCTCTTTATGTATTAGAAAATAATAGTTTTCTGATCTCCTGCTGTAAATAATGATAATAATAATAGTTATCATTTATTGTGTACCTACTACAGACCAGGCCCTCTGCAGTTTCCTTTACATGCATTATTATCATGGAAAGATTGCTGTAAGGAAATAATTGCCTTCTCAATTTTATAGATGAAAACCTGGACACTCAGTAAATAACATACTTAAAGTCATGGAGGTAACAACTCACTATGCTGGGACTAGAATCCAGAACTGTGGAGCCCAGAGCCATGCTGATCCCCTTCATACATCATAGAGACAAGAGACGACAGAAGCAATTAGGGATGAGCTTCCCCACTCCCCTCTCTTACCTTTTTCAAGCTTATTTTCACCCTTTTAGCATCTTCTGATCTCTGTATGTCCTTCTCTCTAGGTTATCCAAATATCATTTGAATTGCCCCTTGGGACCTTTCTCCAGCAGTTCTCTCTATTCTGTTCTTACAACTATGAGCATTAAAGAACAAAACAAAACAAAACAAAAACTCCTTCACTCAATCACTTCTTTCTTTCAAGCTAGAGTTCTTCCTTTTTTTTTTTTTTGGCCTTATTTGGGCCGCACCTGCGGCATATGGAGGTTCCCAGGCTAGGGGTCTAACAGGAGCTGTAGTTGCCGGCCTTTGCCACAGCCACAGCAATGTGGGATCCTAGCTGCGTCTGCAACCTACACCACAGCTCACGGCAACGCCGGATCCTTAACCCACTGAGCAAGGCCGGGTATCGAATCCGCAACCTCATGGTTTCTAGTCGGATTCGTTAACCAGTGAGCCACGATGGAAACTCTGAGCTAGAGTTCTTCTAAGAGAAGATTTTTTTCACTGTATTTGTGTTCTGTGCATTTCTCAGTTCACTTCATTGAAACTCTAAAATGATCATGGACCTCCTGAATCCCAAGCCCAGCGACCTGTCTCCATACCTGTGCATCTTTTTGCAGTTTTTGACACTACACTATTCACTGTCTTGTAGTTCTTGAAACTTTTTCCTTCTTCAGCATCCAAGACAGCAGTCTCTTGTTCTGCTACTTTTCTTAACATTCCTACTCAGTCTCATTGAGTGGCTCTTTCTTCTTCCCTGACCAGCCCTTACACATGTATTTCCTTACAGTTTCATCCTGTGTGCTAATAGTTTTTTCTCTCCAGAGATGAATTTATTTAATCCCGTGTCTCAAATTTCCAAACCTGAGTCAGATTTCCTTTCTGAGATTTGGAACCGTATTGGCCAGTAGAATTGTTCTGAAACCTAGTTTTAAAGAAACCCTTCATCTGTAAAACCTTCTGACTTTCTTAACTGGATGCACTTTCTCGTTCTTTTGAACTTCCATAGGATTTTGCCGTCACCTCTTAGCTGACATTCATCACATCAAACTTTGGTATTTATTTGTGTGCTTGACGTATTCCTTCTGGTAGATTGTAATCTCTTTGAGGGACAGAACTTTGCCTTTCTTCTCACTGCATTTTTTGTTGTTGTTGTTTTTTGCGTTTTCTAGGGCCGCACCCACGGCACATGGAGTTTCCCAGGCTAAGGGTCTAATTGGAGCTGTAGCCACCAGCCTACACCAGAGCCACAACAACGCCAGATCCGAGCCGCGTCTGTGACCTACACCACAGCTCACAGCAATGCCGGATCCTTAACCCACTGAACAAGGCCAGGGATCGAACCCGCAACCTCATGGTTCCTAGTCAGATTCGTTAACCACTGAGGCATGACAGGAACTCCTTCTCACTGCATTTTTTAAAAAATTGAATACAGTGCCGTTATGTCTATGATAGGTGATTAGTAGGTATTGAACTCAATCTATATTCACCCTTAGATGAGCTCTGATTCCATCTTCTACAGTTTCTCCAAGCTGAGGCCCTTTTGAGCCATGCACCATTCTAGGAGGTCAGGGCCAGCCTCCTCACCAAACTGCTGCTGTTGGATCATCATTGGATCTCTGCAGAGGATGCCAGGAAACATTTATTCTTCCTTAGTCTAGGGAGAGCAGATTCACATCCTCCCTGACACTACTTTCATACTTTCCCTAAGGAGACCCAGTTCCAAAAGGAACCCAGCCTGATTCAGATAGGTCAGCTTTCCAGACAACGGACTCTGAGTTGTAAGCCACTGATCTAGGTCCAAGCAAGCAGTGAGTGGAGGAAGAGTGCCCCCCCCAACAGGAAAGCATCTGAGAGTATCTCCCTTGCTTGCTGTTAGCCTACCAACCTGAACCGTGCTAATCTGCTCTTATGTCCCCTGCTGCCCACCCAAACACCACTGGCCTGTTGGTCCAACCATTGGCCTGTCTGCTCGGTGCTAACAAAGCTCTCATCACTCCTGAATAGAAAAAAATAATATATAGGTTGGTGGTTACTTGTCCTCCGATACAAAAGCATTATGATTTTGTTTTCCTTGTTGGTACTCTTTACACACAGTGAGCATAATATACATATGTAATTTTACTATGTTATTTGTTTAATGCCTACTCTTAACATGTGCATCTTGGTCTAGATTGGTTTTATCATGCTGAAAATTTCTAGAGGATAAGGGTGAGTCTGCTTAGCTCAATTTGATTAATTCTTATCTTGGCCTTATTTGAAATGTACACTTAATAAGCAAAAATGCCTTTGATGATGATTTAACACCATCTACTGGTCTTTGATCTGAATACATCAGTCTTTAAAATCTCTGATGATTTGTAAGCAGTGCAGTTACAGCTTGTGTTCTTGCGAGCTCAACCAAATTGGTAAGACTTTGAGACAATAACTGATAGACATCTGTAATTGTATTGAAAACTTAAAATCTGGGGGTGCGTGGGTGGGTGTACTGAGTCAAACATAAATAACAAGGCAAAATATATGTGCCTTCATGATGGCAGTGACAACATGGTCCCTCAGAGGAAGCAGGAGTTGTATCCAGCAAAGGGTTTAGGAAAAGATTTCATGAAGGAGTTTAGATGTGATACAATCAGATCTGTGTTTAGGTGGGGTTCTCATGGCTGAAGTGGAAGATGAATCAAAAGAAGCCTGGAATTGGAATTCCCATCATGGCACAGCGGAAACTAATCTGACTAGGAACCACGAGGTTGTGGGTTCGATCCCTGGCCTCACTCAGTGGATTAAGGATCCGCCATTGCTGTGAGCTGTGGTGTGGGTGGCAGCCGTGGCTCAGATCCTGAGTTGCTGTGGCTGTGGTGTAGGCTGGCAGCTACAGCTCCTGTTAGACCCCTAGCCTGGGAACCTCCATATGCCGAGGGTGCTGCCCAAAAAAGCAAAACAAAATTTAAAAAAATTGAAAAAAGAAGACTGGGATTAAGGTAGGGATACTAATGACAAAAAAATAAGAGAGCAACCACTGATATCTGGAAGCTGGCCTGGCACTTACAGCTAGGTCATTTTATTCTGTGACATAAACAATCTCACAGAACAGGAACTTTAGGCAGAAGTGCTTTGAGACCATGATAAAATGAAATAAAACAAGTCCAGTTCATAATATTGTCCAATTTTGCACAGACCAAAGCAAGGTTGCTATGCCACCCACAAAACACCAAACATCCTCTTTCTGCTACCGTGGGCGACTGATTCTTTTTTACCAATTGCATCCTTATTTCTGCTCTAGTCTGTCTTGCATATACATAAGATTTACTGAGATACCCAGCCATAAATTTGCCCCTATTTTCTGACAGCATCCAATCCAGAGTGAAGCCTTACTTCCTCAGAGCAAGTAAACTATTAAATCCTGTAATATATTCTTATAACACCCTCTTATTGAGATAACCCATGGTTCCCCATGCTATGTGTTTGCTCTCTGCAGTGAGTAATGAACACAACTTGTTCAGCTACAGGGGTGCATCTGGTGGTCTTTGGCTAGAGGACATTGACTCTAGCAAGAGGGCCGGTGCAGCAGTATATGCAAGAGTGGTGAGGGCATGAAATAAACAGTAGTACCAGGGAGGAGAAGAGTGCACAGATTCTGGAAATATTAAAAGGTAAACTCAGTAATAGGTGCTTGATTAGATTTGGAGGTTGAGAGAATGGGAAGGTTCAGGGCAAAGTTTAAGTCTTCGGCTTACGTAAGAAGGTGGATAATGGTGCTGTTCGTGGATATGGATAAAACAGAAAGAGGGGAACTTTTAGGGAGGAAGATTTTGAGTATTTATACCTGTGAGAGGTCCAGGGGGAGAGGTTCAATAGGCAGTTGCAGTTGGGTATGTGGGGTTGAAGCTAGGAAAGATCTGACTTTGTAGGGCTGCACCTGCAGCATATAGAAGCTCCCAGGCTAGAGGTCGAATCAGAGCTGCAGCTGCCGGCCTGTGCCACAGCCACAGCAATGCCAGATCTGAGTCGCATCTGTGACATACACTATAGCTCATGGCAATGCCAAATCCTTAACCCACTGAATGAGGCCAGGGATTGAACCTGCATCCTCATGGACACTAGTTGAGTTCTTCACCCACGGAGCCACAATGAGAACTCCTGACTTAAGTAGTTAAACTCCAGACATGAAATGAAATCACCCTGGAAATATGTGTAAAGAGAGAAAAGCAGGAGGGTGAGAATTAAACCCTGAGAATTGTCAACATTTAAAGAGTAGGCAGTGGAGAGGTGGGGAAAATGGAGAGCCAGGACAGATGAATGTCTTGGAAACAAGGGAGTTGAGAGTTTTAAAACACTGGGGAGCCACGAACAGCATCAAGTGCATTTGAGAAATTGAGCCTGTTAGGTTGGGAAATTATGAAACCATAGGGACCAGAGGGAAGGCAGTGTAAGCGGAATGGTGAGTGTGTACGCTGACAGCAGTGGGTGAGGGAGTGAATGGAAAGGGACGAAGTGGAGGTAGTAAGTGTGAACAACTCTTTCGGGGCATTTTAGATGAGAAGAAAAGTAGAGAGTCTGGGCGGAAGCTAGACAGAGATGTGGGGTCAACAAGTAAAGGAGGATAAGATAAAAATACCACTGAAAGTCTGTTTTGTTCACTGATACACCACCAGTGGCTCCAACAGTGTTTGGCACAGAGACAGTCAGTCAATAAATATGTGTTGAATGGATAACAGGGGATACTTGGTGGAGAACTTTTCAGAAGATGTAGAAGGGTTTGGAGTTGAGGGAGCAAATGGTAAGGCTGTTATTAACCAGAGAAGTTACCCGTCTTCCTCTGTAGTGAGTTCATCCCATTTAATCCCAGAGTCTTTTCTTAGAACGATTTGACTTTTCTGTTCTCCCATCACGCATAGTTTCATGTAGCTCTAAACTCTGAATAATATCATCCCCATAGATATCTTTTGGAAATAGGAAGAAACATCATATTTTAGAGAAAGTTTATGAATTGATTTATTTCAAGTGTGAATAACTATTTAACATTCTATTTGTATAACATTTCTATTTGTGAAGCTTCTGTGATTTTGTAGTTTTGTGAAGAACTTTATGACAGTGTGAATCGGTCACTGATAGATGGGGTTATTCCAGAATATACTGATTTCATCATCCCAGGAGAGGTGCTCACGTAAAAGCTAGCAGACCCCTTGCTTGGGATAAAGTAGTTGGAATCCAGGCGTCATGTAAGAACTGAAGTGGGTAATTTGTAAAGATCTACTGTAACTCAGAGCTTCTGAGATTCTGCTTCTATACTTTCAAGTAATGCCATTTCCCATTTTAAAAGCAATTGTGTTTCCAATGTTGTCATCATCTATTTGAGGCTGTTTGTGCTAAAACTTTTGATATTGGAGAACAAATTTAAGACTTTGATAACCATGTCATACACAAGGGAGTTTATACTATGAAAAATAAGCTAAGTAGTCTTTGTTAAGAATGTGTGTGGGAGGAAGAGAGGAGGGAGGGAGAGTGAGAGGGAGAGGAAGTGAGCAAGTGGCACTTCTCCTGAGGGAGGGAAGTAGGAGTGGAGGAGGAGAGGGAGAGAAAAAGATTGGTTGATGGAACGAAAGTGAACTACTGATCTTCATTTGCTTTCTAGTAAAAAGTTAGGAGTCCAGGAGTTCCCGTTGTGGCTCAGTGGTTAACGAATCTGACTAGGAACCATGAGGTTGCGGGTTCGATCCCCGGCCTCGCTCAGTGGGTTAAGGATCCAGTGTTGCCGTTAGCTGTGGTGCAGGTTGCAGATGCGGCTCGGATCCCTCGTGGCTGTGGCTGTGGCTGTGATGAAGGCCGGCAGCTCCAGCTTCTGTTAGACCCCTAGCCTGGGAACCTCCATATACTGCGGGTGCAGCCCTAGATAAGGCAAAAAGAAAAAAAAAAAAAAGGTTGGGAGTCCATCTTTCCATCCATACCCAGAAACACCAGACTGATTAGAGATTGCTTTTGTTTGCTCGTTTGTTTACAAAGAAAGAGTTATTGTCAGGAAGCTATGTATTTCTTTCCAGTGGAGCAGAACACTGTGGCTGTTCTTTTGAGGTCCCTGAGAGATGTGTTTCAGGAGCCTGCTTTGTCAATTCTACTGGATAGTTTTACCAATGCAAAGTGACTGGCCTTCCAGAAAAGCCTGTTGTCTGCTAACTTCCTGGTATGTAATGATGAGAACACTATGAGGCTGGTATGGCAGAAAAAAGGACGTGCACACGTGACAGGGAAGGTGGTGAGAAGGGCTGTACTGTAGAGACCCTCCCTCCCCCAAATCTGGCACTCTCCATCTAGCTCTAGCTCAGAATACAATCTTTTTTTTTTTTTTTCTTCAAAAGCCAACATCTTGGCTGCTGGATAAAATACAGAGGGAGGCCTTGATGGAAAATCAGGAGTCTTGTGATGTGATCTGTGTTGCAAATAGGGAGTCAGTGTGATGGGGTTTCATCAACCCAAGGCTCTCTTTAACATCGCCACCATCTTCCTCCTGGATCATTCAAAGCTGCTTGGATAAGTCTAGACCCTAGAAGGACTTTTCTTCTTTGGTGATCTGAGACTTTGTGACTCTTGCTATAGCACGAGGTCATATAGGGTAAATAGTGTTTATTGAGTAACTATATACAGCATGCAGCCTACAGGCTATCCTCCTACTAACTGGGCCAAACGGATATCATTGTGGCCAATTTACAGATGAGTAAACTGATGCTTAGATTAAGTGACTTGCCCAAAGCTAAGCAGATGTTAAGTAGAAGATTTAAGATTTTAATCCTAGTCTGTCTGGCTCCAAAGCCAGCCTTTTTACTCCTTATTTATTCGTGAATTAATGATGGTCCTAACTAATATGTTTTTACATTGAAATCACCATGTTTGATTTTTTCCGTTAGTTAAATTGACTAGTAATTGTCCAATATGGTATAAATCTACCAGATATAACACACATAGACACAGACACACAGACACACACTTAGTTGAAAGATATAGTTTCACATTAGAGATTGTTTTTCAAACTAACATTATCTTTTTGCCACTGGCTATTAAATTTTAAGCTTGCGATAAAATGTAATTAACATTAGTGTTGGCTGGTTGGTTCCAGGTTGTCAGGCTCTCAGCAGTTCAGAAACTTCTGAACTTGAGCTCCTGAACATTTTTCCTCTCTCTGTCACTCTGTCCCCTTGAGGACCACCTCATCTGGCTTGCAAGTTGGACACTGAACACGTCACAGTCTATATGAAAGGCACTTGCCCTCCTGTCTTCTCTACTTCTATTTCCAAATACACTTGTTTAGGGTGTGTGTGTGTTGTGTGCACAGCTGCACATGTTTGTGCAAAAAAAAAGAATCATCTGACAGGGAAACTAATTAAGGGACAAGTGGTGATGGTTTTACAGCATTAATTGGAAATTGCACTGTAAAATAATGCAGGAAGAATGGCACCTGGAAGTTTAAACTCTGACACGAAATCTACCTTGGAACTAGGAAACAATGAAATGGTGAAACAAATTATGAATTCTCTTGGATACCCTGTTCCTAAAAGCTCAGACATAGATACATCCAGTCAGATCAGCAGCTTGTTTTTGGTGTTGAGTGACATGGTCTGAAATTTTAACAGTGCCAGAAGAGAGGGAAGGATAATAAAAATCTGACAAAAGGGTTCCCCTTGACCTAAATTACAAAGAGTCCCAGTAATAAGCGGCTGCCTGATCTGAAGAACTGCAAACCTTCCTTCTGGGAAGCTTTTTATATTGGGTCAATAGGACGGAATCTAGGAGTTGATCAACCATACACGCAACTAGTTGCCACCACTGAAGTCTTTGCAGGGAAGTAACTGCATGTTCTAAAGGTATACCAATGCATGTCCAAACGGAGGAAAATGGAAATGGTAAAGGCCAAAAGGAGGGAGCTGAAAGCAGAGCAAATGGCATTACTAGAAATTTCAGATAATGTAAAGGAAGAAAATGATGCTGTGTTTGGATGAGACAGGTTTTTGCCATGCAGGGTATATAAATGTTAGGTCAGGGAAGACTTTGGTTTTGCGTGTATTAGTTTGTGAAAGCCAGCGTAACAAACTACCCCAAACACTCAGCCCAGGACAGAGTACTAAGAGATTTCTTCAGTGCAACGGTGTATTTCAAATACAAAAGAGACTGAAGAAAAGTAATACTATATCTACAGTTAAAATCATATTTAGGTATGTTTATTGGCGTTACCTACACTCAGCATAGAAGGGCAGGCCCATCCAAGCGTTTGCAGATCCTAGGAGAAGAATACAAATGGAGGCTCACATATCATTTTATCTAAATTTTAAAAGTTAAAAGTCATACTTATAGGTGATTAAATGAAATATATTCTATCCTTCTGCCTTGACAAATCTACCTTCAAATAACCTTGAAGGCAGGATCCAATTTAGAATTCTTGGACTGCTAAGAGTTCTGTGCCCAGAGGAGATGATGCATTTCTATTCCTAATGCAGCTTCTCTCCACGTGTCAAGAGGGATTGCCTCCAGAAGCATGTGGATACCCCAGGCCATATATTCCAGACCCTTCTCAATGGCCAGGCCTTGGCAGCCCCTCTGATCTAGGGGGGCACAAGCCTGGATGTGACTGGCCCTAGGAGTAGCAAGGTCATTAAGACTTCTGAGTAGGCCTTGGAGGCATGCTGAGGTCATTTGGGAAGCGAATTCTTGGGTCCTGGGTGCTCAAACAAGTATCCAAGAGGGTTGAGCATCCAGATCTGTATATGTATGTGTAACTGGGTCACCACGCTGTACAGTTGGAAAATTGATAGAAAACTGTAAACCAGCTATAATGGAAAAATAAAAAAAAAGCAATGAAAAACAAAAGTGTTGAGCATGGACTGCAGGCAGGCATGTCCTCTCAGCTCTGTGGACCCTTCACCCATTGGGAAGGGGTATAGCCAGCGGGAGGCTGGAACAGAAGTCATTGTGTAACCAGGGTAGTGTAATGGGACTGTGAAAAGCAGGCCAGGACTCTGCCATTATTCAGCTGAAAGGCCTGGGGCTTCCCTCTTTGGACCCTCTAAGATGGTTGAAGGACAGTCCAGTTAGGTGGCAAGCGATGTCCCAACTAGATGGAGACCAGGGACATTTGCATCAGTCTCTGCCGAGGAAAGCAAAAAGAGAGTCCCAACACGGTCTGCCAGCACTAAGCCACCCTGAGAGAGGCCTGGGCAGCACTCCTGCTGAGGCCTGGGCAGGTAGCTAGAGGAGCCTCGCTTGTTTCCAAGGATTCCTCCAGTGAGACTGGAGCGGCCTTTGACTTCAGCCAGAGAGACCCTTTGGAACTCATCCCAGGGAGTGTTGTGTTGTCATAACACAAGGGTGGGGCCTGAACGCAGCTGGAAAAAGAGAAGGAGCTAGGAGAAGGAATTTGGCAGGGTGTCGGGCCGGGCCGGCACTGGCCCAGAGAGACAGGCAATGTGTCTTGCCCACATAAGCGCACAGCTCCCAGAGTGCGCTGGGCGGGGTGGTGGGGGCGAGGACTGCTGTCATCCCGGCAACCCCGCCCATCCCATCGCTTCCATTCCACGTTGGAAAAGTAACCTTTGGAAACTTGGGTTTCCCAGCTACCTCGTTCCTGCTGTGCTGGGCAGGCCAGTTACAGAGCGGAGAGCCCAACAGGAATCTGCTGGTTTCTGCTTTATCACTTAACTGGATGACTGACTCTAAGAAAATGAAGCACCCGAGTGAGCAAGGCCGAGGTGCTGAGCCTGTGCAGCTCAGCCCCTGGCTTTCCCTCTCTCCGTCTCTATCCTCTTTCTCAATTTCAGCTCCTTCTTTTCTTCCCGCTCACTCTCAACTTCTCGCCTACCCTCTCTCACTTTCCTCACTTCCCGCTGCTGTCTCTCAATCTTTTTCCCTTTTCCGATTCTCTCTCTTGTTCTCTCTTCTCTCCTTTCCCCATCCCGTTCCCTCCCCTCTTCTCTTTCTAATTCCCTCTAGAAATCGTTGCTAAAGTCAGTGAATCGCTTGCATTTTAAAATGTTGGAGTCTGTAGTTTATATAATTCACCAGAACCTGATTTGCTTTTCAACCAGAGGATTTCATGCAGTGAAACAAGAAAGAGAGCAGACTATTTGCAAAGAAGCATTCAATCAGATCCCTCACACTTCTACCCACCCCTCGCTCACACCCATCCGGAGCTTCCAGGGACACCCTCCAGTGATATCTTAGACCGAGAATTCTCCTTCTATCTGTATTGCTTTTTTTCTCTCAGTTCTGGATGAGGCCTCATGGGGGAGCTGCTATCTCACTGTAGATAAGAGCAGGCTGTTGTTCCCAACAAAGACTGACCTTTACAGATTGGAAGGAAGCTTGACTTTTGCTACAGAGAAAAAGGTTCTCAATTGTTATTTTCCTGCAGGTGCCTTTATTTTGTTCCCCACAAGAGCTCACAAACACGTTCAAATCAAGTTTAGAGCTTCCATTTTTGCCTTAGGAAAATGAAAGATAAGACATTCATTGTGGAAAGATTTTACTTGTTGAACATTCAAGTCCAAGACAATTTCAGGTATTTCTTTTCGTCCACACAGGGGTTTTGCCTGTCACATCCTCAGATAAAGAGTTCATTATATATTAAATTTGCCATTTTTAGCTATATCAGATATGTAAATCTTAAAATACATATATATATTTGATCCAGGATAAGAAAATAAAAATGAATTTTGTGTGTATGACTTAATTTACAAATACAAATCCTATCAATTTCTATTTTTTTTAATAGAGCTCCAGGATAAAGTAAATACAAGGTTATTACTGCAAAAGCTGATTTATCTATCATCCAATCAACTGGAAATTCCTACAAATCCACATTTTGGTGCAGCTCTAGGACGTGAGGATTGATGTTCCTATTGATGATCCAGAGGCACTGAAGCTCCTCAGAGTCTCCTGAATCATCAGAAAAAAAAAACAGTTTTGCCTAGCAGACCCTTCGCGCTAAGCAGATTTTTTTCCTGGGTCTCTATTTTTTTAAAAAAACTGATTAACCAGAACATGTGACAAGATTGCAGATTATTTAGTTCATGCTCCTCTTTTTGCAGTTGCAGGAACTGAAGTCCAGTCCCAGAAAAGGAGCAGGGTTATCTCGGTGTATTTTGACTAACCATCCCTTGAGCCCATTCTCCTGCTTTAGCCAGAGCATTATTTTTTTAAGCTGTGTGATAGACATATTATTTTGCCAATGCAATTTAAGCCAATGTACTTCTTTCCTTGTTAATCTGTAGTTCCTAGTCTTCTCAAGTCTTCTGTATTGAAAGCCATTTCTGGCTAACACAGATCATGGGGTTTCTTCTATAATGTGTATAGGTTATTCTTCTATCATTAAGGCTTAGTTATTGGCCTTAGGACCCCCCCAAAAGGAGTTGACTATGATATAAGGGAAGTCTCTATCACAAAAGAAAGAAAAGGAAAATGAACCCACCCCCTCTGCCTGAGTAGATTCTGTGAAGAGAAGGAAGGCTGATGTAGAGGAAGGTGCAGTGGGACCTGTGAGTCTGGACCACCCTCTGCAGGTTCAGGTCCTGGAACTGGGAGGCTATTTATTACACAAGGAAATCTATAAGTGAGGAAGCTTTTTCCTCACTTCCTGTTTAGATCCCTGGGAGTAGTGGGAAAATGAAATGATAGCCCAGGGGAGGAAGGTGGCTAGATGGATGAATTTGCTTCCCCATACCCTGTACATGGTCTGCAGAAGATCTGGAAATTTCCAGGTGTCCCACACATGAGAAGATCAACACAAGCCTAGGGTCAGGTCAGAGAGGTGACTGTAGGCAGGAATATTAAGATTATGACAAATGGGCTCCAGCATAGGGTATATATACTCAAAAAACCAGACAGGACCAGTTACGTTTTAGTGCTCACCAGTTCAAGGACCACACCAGTGCAGCCATTCCCCTGGAGTGACTAAAAAAGCATCAGAAGATCCCAGAGAGATCTGAGGTCTCACTGCCCTTCTCAACAGGAAGAGGATCAAAGGGATGAGGAAGTGATCTGAAAGAACAAACACTCACCTGAAAGAGATTGTCATTCAAAAAAGACTGCTTAAACCACCTCTGATTTAGGGGTGGAAAAAAATTTCCAGGGTTTGCAGGCCCTCAAGTTTACTTCTTTCTTTGCTCTTTCTTAAAAATGTTCAAGATGTGGTCACTCAGAACTACCCAGACACAGGACGCAGTGTGATGAGGTGGAAAATATGTTGGAAAGCCAAGAGAGCTGGGTTAAGTACTGGCTGCAAATTCTCTATCTATAAAATTAGGATGGCTAGTCTTGTAAGATCCCTTCTAGCATTTGCGTTCAGTATTATAGAAATCCCAATGTTTCCTTTGGTGGAAACCCAGGGTCCCCTTCTAAATTCCTCCTCTGGCACTTAAGAATAGAATTCAAGAGTCACCCTCACAGGGTAGCATTCCATGGTGGGGTCACTAGATTTCTAGCTTTACCAGTTCAAGTCTTGGATGGGGTCAATGAACACAGAGGAAATGAAGCTGCCTGAACTGACTCAGTTAACCAATTCACAAGAGACCGATGGAGTTCCCAGTCTTTTCAATATTCTTGACCTTTGGGGTCTATAGGAAGCTTAAAAGAAAACAAATACCTGGTTTTCCGGTCTCTCCAGAAGTTCTAGGGACGTCATGGTGCCCTTAGCACCACTGGAATTTGGGTGTCCATGTTTTCTACCTAGCTCCAAAATGACCCTGGCATTTACTAGTTCACAGATATTTGTTCAGGGTGCTTTGGCATCTTGTGATGCTCTGCCAATGAGGAACTGAGGAATGGGGTTTTCTCTGTCACCTTTGTTATTGATGGGGGGGCCATCCCCTTTATTCAGTATCAATAAATAAGCTCCCCGAATTTTAGAACTTTATATCCAATAAATGGAAGAGAAAGTATTTTAGGACAAATCACAAGTAGTCACCACTGGGCAATTAACTAGATAAAGAAATGCAGGAGTCCATTTGGAGTTAGCAGATGCAAACTATTATATTTAGAATGGATAAGCAATGAAGTTCTACCGTAAAGCACAGGGAACTCTATCCAGTCTCTTGGGATACACCATGATGGAAGATAATATAAGAAAGGGAATGTTGGAGTTCTTGTTGTGGCTCAGCAGAAACGAATCAGACTAGGAACCATGAGGTTGCGCGTTCAATCCCTGGCCTCACTCAGTGGGTTAAGGATCTGTCGTTGCCGTGAGCTGTGGTGTAGGTTGCAGACGCGGCTCAGACCCCACGTTGCTGTGGCTGTGGCGTAGGCCGGCAGCTGTAGCTCTGATTCTACCCCTAGCCTGGGAACCTCCAGATGCCTCAGGTGCGGTCCTAAAAAGCAAAAAAAAAAAAAAGAAAGAAAGTGAATGTAGGAGTTCCTGTTATGGCTCAGCTGGTTAAGAACTCCACTAGTATCCATGAGGATTTGGGTTCAATCCCTGGCCTCACTCAGGGATGTGGGTTAAAGATCGGGCATTGCTGTGAGCTGTGGTGAAGGTCGCAAACATGGCTTGGTTCCTGTGTTGCTGTGGCTGTGGTGTAGGCCAGCAGCTGCAGATCTAATTCGACTCCTAGCATGGGAACTTCCATATGCCTCAGGTGCAGCCCTAAAAAGCCAAAAAAAAAAAAAAAAAGAAAAGAAAGAAAATAGAAAGGGCATGTATGTATATATATGTATGACTGGCTCACTTTGCTGTACCGCAGAAATTGGCACACATTGTAAATCAGCTATACTTAAAAAAAAAAGGAGCTACCTCTGCTTTTCTACCTACTAGCAACAGCTACTCACCAGGTTCCCTTTGCTTACTGAATTCTTATTCAGTATTCAACAAGAGCACTTCTTGTTGAATCCACTTTGCTCTGCCAGAAATGTGAATAAGATCTGACTGAAAAGGGCATCTCCTTGATGTAAGTCCCTTTAGATACCGTCTCATTTTAGCCTCATACCAGGCCTGCTAGAGAGAGTATTATTTTCCTTTTATAAATAGGAAACCAAGGTTCAGAGAGGTTAAGTAGGCCTCTAAAGCTGCTTTCTACTGTTGACTGGCTAGGATCCCTTTTTTTCCTTTGAGCTACTGCTAGCGCTTCGGGTGGGCGGGGTGCAAGCGGGGCGGGCCTTGGGTGGGCGGGGTGCAAGCGGGGCGGGCCAGGAGGAAGGTGAGGTCTGACCAATCAGCTCTGACTCCTTTACCCTGGCAGCCAATGGAGTGAGAAAAGGATAGCTAGCTCCCGCTCAGCTTTTAGGCCCAGCACTAGGAGGTGAAAGAACAGGGACCAAAACTCAGGGCAGCCTGACTCTGAATCCTAGGCTCTCTGTACCATCCCACGCTGCCAGCTACAGTGCATTCTCAGGTCTGTGCACTCACAGCTTTTCCATTTGTTCCTGTGAGGAACCAGGTTTTCACTTTGCTGCAGAGGAATCCGCTTCTGGCATTGGCTTCTACCTTTCTCCACTCCACTTGGATCCCACTGGAAATTACATCAATAGGTCGATGAAGACATTTGTTCCACATACAGGGAGACCATTCATCAGTGTGGTGGTCACATCCTTCAGAGGGGACCCTGAGCAAGCTTTATCTCTGGTACTGGTCTAATTCTTCCACATGGCATCATTAATCTTTTTTGTCCTCTGAATCTCTATTTGTCAGATAGAGGTTTTGGCTATATGATTGAAAGCTTTCATTTCCTCTTGAATCTTTCCATCCCTTCACATTGCTGTTGAACTATACATGTAAGTGGGTTGGGAGAGGTCAGCTGGTTAACTGAAGTGCAGTAAGAGTCTCCTGGACAAAATCAGCAGCCTTGTGTGGTCCAAGGAATTTCAGAGAAACTTCCTTACTGGTCATTCATAAGCACTGAGCAGATCACAGACTAAATGAAACCTTCCCTGGCTGCCCTGTGTCTGAACGTGGGAAGTAGAGCTTTCTTATTCTTGGTACCAGAAAGAAAAAAATGCGTGAGGAAATAGCTAATTACATCAGCTATCAATTCATGCACAGTCAGAAGGTGAACATTGCCCAGTTCACTCCCACAGGCACCTGGAAATGAATTGGGGCTTTGGGAGGGACAGGTCAAAATGAGCAGATAACTAAAGTGTGGCTTCTCAGGAGCATGGCCACCTTGATACCCTCTCCCTAGTAGATCTCAGTGGTATGCTCAAAGCAGCCCTGTCACCAAGCTGGACAGGGAGACTCCTGGTGCCCTGTCCAGGCAAGGTGACAAAGAAGAAGAATCTAGGTCAAGAACCAGCACACAAATCTGCTTCTGCCTTCTTCCTGTATGTGTGTATATATTTTCTATAAAAAACAAACATCTTTCATGGTACTTACATGTAACTGATGAATTACAGAAATGTTAATCATGGTTCCTAAGAAACTGAAAAGGTGTTGGCAACTGTTGGAATAGAAAGAAGGAAGGCAATGAGATTTCAAGCCTCCTTTCTTTCTGGTTCATCTAGAATTTACCCTATCAAGTGGATCCCAGTAGGACATGTGGTACATCATGTATCTGCCAGTTCCTTGGAGAAAAATGTTTTTGTTAAAGAAGGAGTTACATTTACTCCTTTAGAATAGAAAAGCACTTGTGGCGGCTGTGAAAAGGAATTGCAATAGCCTTGTATCTATGACTGTTCAGATGAAGACACCAGGTAATAAAAATAGATAAAAAATGTAGGGAGTGCTCTACAGATTTGAACCCTAATATGTATCCATCTCAACAGTGACTCTTCATTGTGTTACAGTTCTTAAAAATGTGGAGTTGAAGGACAAATTCAGCAACTTGTTCAAGGCTTCAGATTGAGCTGGTGAACAATCATGAACAACTTTGTCTGTAATCTCCTAATAACCTTTTGCCTTTAGTGATATTAGACACAATGTAAACTTTCTACCAAAAAAAAAATCTGTGTGCAAATTCCAGGGATTGTGTGTAATAGTAACAGCTTAGTAACAGTAAAAACAGTTTTGAAAGTCCGTAAAATATTATTTGAAAAAATCCCATCCTGTGCCTTTTTCAAAACCTATAATTGCTATGTATAGGGAGTTATTGAATTAGTGTTGGAATTATATTGTAGCAAAATAAGTACACCCTGTTCTTCCTAAGCACTGATTCCTTTCATGGTTGGAGCCCAGGCTGATGAACTGACTCTTTAGGCAACAAGAGTACAGTTTAGGGTGAAGGTTTCTAGAGGGTGAATGTGGACACATGGGAGGGGGTCCCCTCTTTCTATTCGTGGGGCTTCCCTTCTGGCACTCACAGACCTAAGGCTCCTGAGTGACTGAACACATACAGGAAACATTCTAGCTAAGCCTGTTTCCATTCCTGAGCCATGTCCCCCTCACCCCAACGCCATTTTCTTTTCTTCTCTGCTGAGCTGAGATGGCCGACCTAGAGGGGAAACTCAGATTTCTCTTCTCTGTCTATCTTGTAAAGCCTAGAGCCAGGGTTGGGAATCCAGCTCCCTAGCATCTGCTATCTGGGCTCTACCTCATTCTCTTTTAGCTCTCTAAGGTCAAAGATACCTCTCAGAAGATGTCCTCTAAACAAAGCTCAGAAATGGAAGAGGGAAACAGATCCCTCACACCTTCCTGAACGTTTGCACAAGTCTTTGCTTTAGTCTTCCCGGTAAAGCTTCCATCCAATGACTCAGCGCTATGATGATGCCCTCTGCTGGGAGGGAGGTGGGTCCTCACCTCATGAAAGAGTCTTTCACTCTGCCTGGGGTGGGGTTACCCTACCTCTTTGCAAGCTTTATCATTCCTTAGATGTGGATCTTTGATGGTTACTCTGGTGCCCTCTCCTGAAAGAAGCTAGTATAGGATTTGACAAGGGCTCTTCTGACTATTCCTGGTCATTTTCCTTTACCATACTCTGTGCAGGGGTTCTGAACTTCCAAACGAAGAAGAGATTACCAAGTCTGGAGATTTTAATGGGAGAGATGATTTTCACCCTATCTCTGGGAAATGAAGAGTGGCTTCTCCTCACGCATTTCTTGAAGGCAGTGAAATAAACGGAAAACTTTCGCCTTCGAATTATTTTCCCATAATTCTGTTTACCATTAGAAAATAGGGAGTGCCTCTTAAAGCATTTAATAAAGATGAATTCTCCAGAGATAAAAATGAAAACATCCAGTTGAAAAACCACCTTAATACAGAGAAAAAGTCTGTATTAAAATAATCTACAGCCTTAAATAGGTTGAAGCAAAACTAATACTTTTGGCTCTGTAATCAGTTTCAGTCAGTGATGGCCAAGGCCTGCTCAAGACACATAGCAATGTTTGCCTATGAAATCCCATTACTATACACAAAATTTCCTAATCACTGTAATATGGTGTCAAGTTAAGGACTTGGATGGACGACTAAGCTGGTGGCAGGTCAACAGAATGTTATTGCTGTGAGTAGAGTTGGTTGCTTATATCTTTTAGAGTTTGTAAGATATAGCAGTAGGCTTTAGGGTACTTTTTGCCAAATAGCCTATGAAACTTAACTTATTTTAATGAGTGGGGGCTCGATAAAGGTCTCATGGATTTCATTCCCTAATTTCTAGGCCAGGCCATTCTATTCTTCCTCTCTAAAGGTTACGCATGGAGTATTAATTGGAAAAAATTGGATCAGAGAAACCTCCAGGTAGCAGTGCTATTTTGTTGCCAGACAGTCCTGCATTCTTTCCCAAAGTTTGTTCCTAATGGTTTTGGCTCTAGGCCCCATATCTAAGTTCTTTCCACTTTTTTTTTTTTTTTTTAACCATGAGAAAGAAAGTCTTGCTTATGTTCTCCTGGGTTTTATATAATTTGAATCAATATAACAGACACCATATTTTCCTTATTGTGCCAGTTAGATTCACTTAATTTGAGTGAATTATATCCAGTCTGGTATTTGTTAGGCAGCCCAAAACATAGTCACTGAAATACTGAAAATAAAAATCTATTTTGGGAGTTCCCTTCGTGGCTCAGTGGTTAATGAATCTGACTAAGAACCATGAGGTTGCGGGTTCGATCCCTGGCCTTGCTCAGTGGGTTAAGGATCCGGCGTTGCCGTGAGCTGTGGTGTAGGTTGCAGACGTGGCTCGGATCCCGCGTTGCTGTGGCTGTGGCGAAGGCCGGCAGCCACAGCTCCTGTTAGACCCCTAGCCTGGGAACCTCCATATGCCGCTGGTGTGGCTCCACATAAAGGCAAAAAGACAAAAAAAAAATCTGTTTTGCGTTCTGTAGGATTGTACTTTGGGGTGCAAGTGATTTTTAGAATCAAACTAATACTTGATATTGATATTTAACTTTCCATTGAGAATGAGAAACTAGGAGTTCCCTTCGTGGCTCAGTGGTTAACGAATCCGACTAAGAACCATGAGGTTGCGGGTTCGATCCCTGGCCTTGCTCAGTGGGTTAAGGATCCGGCGTTGCCGTGAGCTTTGGTGAAGGTTGCAGACGTGGCTCAGATCCCGCGTTGCTGTGGCTGTGGCGAAGGCCGGCGGCTACAGCTCCTGTTAGACCCCTAGCCTGGGAACCTCCATATGCCGCGGCTGCGGCTCCACATAAAGGCAAAAAGAAAAAAAGAGAATGAGAAACTAAGAGTTATGTCTGTTCTTCCCAATTTGATAAAGAGACAAACACCCAGAGAATCCAGTGCTAAGAGTCAGTTTGTGAACTTGACCTCTTGAAGACTTTTAGGGTGTGCTGAATGTGGATGCAATGGTTGTTTGCTCTCCAGATAAATAGATTATACTGAGCTGGAAATCTTTTTGACTTAGTGTATCTTGAATGGATCTTCTCTTCAGTGAGTAATACTAAAGTTTCTGTTGAGTTTGTTTAGCTTCTGGCAGTCCTGTGGAGGTAAATCAGCTGGTGTTTATAGGTGAAAATTATGAAAATTCATCAGATAAAATTATACCTGAAAGTATGCAAAGAATAATTCATTACCTTTTCTTTTCTTTTTTTCCTTTTATTTTCATAATGCACAATCATCTTTGCATTTTCTATCCATTTGTGGCATTCTTAGAATAAGTAACAATATATCCATATGTAAAAGAAAGAATAAGTAAGAATATATCCATATGTAAAAGGAAGAAAAAGTAACAATATATACATAGGTAAAAGAAAGCACATTGGAAAAATAAGCAGGTGGAAAAAAATTCAGAACACAGAAAAGATTGTACAAGCATTACTGCTCACGTGAAGGCAAAACATCTCCCCTTTCCCTGTTGTGTTTTATAGGCTCAGTGCTACTTGGGGAACTTAGTACTGGGTACAGCACTTTCTTATTTCCATTTGTTTACAAATTGTCTATGACTGCTTTCTTGTTACAGAAACATAGTTGAATAGCTGCAACAGAGTCCAAAAATTATTTGCTCTTTGGCTATTTACAGAAAAACTTTGCAGGCACTTAGTCTAGGTAATGAGGGATTGAAAGCATTGGAGCAGAGGAATGACAAGATTAAAGTGTTAACTCATGACAGTCATTCTAAAAGTTGTGGGTGGAGATTTGAAATGGAAAGATTAATTAGGAGGCTTTTAGAGTATAATCCAGATCTTTAAAACTAAGGTGTTGGTGGTAAATTGGAATTGAGGAGACAGATGTGAGAAACATGGAGCAGGTAGAATCAACACTACATGACAGCAATTGAATGTAAGAGATGAAATAAGTAGAGTTAGATGACTGAGGTTTATTCCTGTGTCACTAGGTGATGTTAGTCTCATGAACTGAGATTGGTAATGTGGTGGTACCATGAGATTCCAGAGGTAAAGCTAAGACAAATATGGTGTTGGATGTGTTGAGTTTGATATATCAGTGTGATATTCAGGTAAGACTCTGCAATAGGTATGAGTTTAGAATTCAAAAAAGAGATCTGAGGAAGTCGCCTTGTTCTTCACCTCTGTGTTCTCCAGCTTGAGGACAGCGCCCTTCTCTCATCAGCTTCGGGCCCGCCATCTCCTGGAGCCCTAACACCATGCCTTCAATTAAGTTGCAGAGTTCTGATGGGGAGATATTTGAAGTTGATGTTGAAATTGCCAAACAATCTGTGACTATCAAGACCATGTTGGAAGATTTGGGAATGGATGATGAAGGAGATGATGATCCAGTCCCTTTACCAAATGTTAATGCAGCAATATTAAAAAAGGTCATTCAGTAGTGCACCCACCATAAGGATGATCCTCCTCCTCCTGAGGATGATGAGAACAAGGAGAAGCGGACAGATGATATCCCTGTTTGGGATCAAGAATTCCTGAAAGTTGACCAAGGCACACTTTTTTGAACTAATCCTGGCAGCAAACTACTTAGACATCAAAGGTTTGCTTGATTTTACATGCAAGACTATCGCTAACATGATCAAGGGGAAAACTCCTGAGGAAATACGCAAGACTTTTAATATCAAAAATGATTTTACTGAAGAAGAAACCCAGGTACGCAAAGAGAACCAGTGGTGTGAGGAGAAGTGAAATTTTGTGCCTGATGCTGAAACACTGTAAGGATTGTTCCAAATACTAGTTGCACTGCTCTGTTTATAATTGTTAATATTAGAAAAACAGTCAACAAATGCAGCAGCAAATCAGTTGTATTAGTGGAATACTGTCCTCATTGAATGTGTAGTTTCAGTACAGATTCCAAACCTATGGCTGAGTTTCTTTCTAGTATGATCAAAAGTTTCTCTTTTCTTTGCTCTGAATAAAATTGAACTATGGGTTTTCTATAGGAAGTGGCATTTTGGGCTTTCCCTCTTTATGTAAAGCAATTTCTGCCTAGTTTATTGTCCAGTTTAGTTTAGTGACTTTTAAAAGTTGGCATTGTAAATAAAGCAACTTGCAAACATTTTTCTGAAATAGAATTAACAACGTATTATCTTTATTCATGAGTTGCAAGCTGGAAAAAGGCTATTTGAGGTAAATGTTCTGAGTTGGGGTTATGAGCATGTCTTCCAGCTTTGTGGAGTCAGGGAGTGCCACTGGTATTGATTAGCCTGTATGTAGCAGGGCTTCCTTATTTGGATCTGAGGACTTGTTTTTGCATTTTTAATCCTCTCCAGTTTGAATGTGGTGGCTAGAAATTCAGTTACTACTCAGTTTGTGGTTTGGGGGGAAGTATAATTAGATAGTTGGTTAGCTTTTTCAATTAAAAAATACATGTAGCCCGTGTGGTATGTCATCTTTTTATAATCAGTGATCTCATATGGAGTAAGTTATTCACACTACTTACCTGCATGTAAAAAATAATTTAACCTTTAATGTTAAAATGTGTAGCATACCCAGAAAGCAACCATCATGAATGAAAGATACCTTCAATAAAAAGTAAGTAGCATAAAAAAAAAGAGATCTGACCTGGATATTAGGAATTATAAACATGTTTCTACATGGAAAAGACTTGTGAAGCCAAAGAGAAACTGTATGTGCTGAGAAGAGAATATTAGAGAACAGCCACGTCTATAGTTAGAGGGGAAAAAGGAAACAATGAAAATACTGGAAAGTGGCCATGGGTGATGAAAGGAAAAGGAAAAGCAAAAGTATGGAATGTTCCAGAAGCTAAAACAAGAGAGTCAAGAAAGAAGGCAATGTCAGCAGTGTCAGAGCTGCACAAGTGTATGGGAAGCTGAGAAACAGGAAAATAACTTTGGGTTTTGCATTCAGGAGTTCATTGATAGACTTCAAAGAGCAGTCTTGGAAAAAAGGTAGAGGCAGAAGCCAGGCTTCTAGACGTTTAGAAATAAGTGGAGGCAGAAAAACTGGAGTTTTCTTTGGGGAAGTGTTGCTAAAAAGGAATGAAAAGAATTGGAAGACTGTGACGGTAAAATATCTCACCTCCTTATAACCTTCCTTTGATTCCATTAGACCCTCAAATCCTCGTACGCTGAGAAAGGAGATGGGGTGAGGCTGGAGGGAGGACAGGAGTAGGGCTTAATGGATGCTTATTAGAGATTCTGTAGGTAAAAATACTGTATGAGATGAGGAGTTCAAGTGGACAATGCCTTCGTGTTCCCCCTCACGCAGACATTCTGGACTCCACGGCTAAGCTGAGATAGTGAGTTTGCCTTGACTGCCAGTGAGGAATATTTAGAACATGATGGCAGACCTCAAAAGCTCTGTATGTCTACCCATATTGAGGCAGAAACCTCAGCTGGATAAGGTACCTTCAGAGGCTTTTTCTACACAGATTGAGTGCAGAAGGCAGTAGAAAATGAGCTTGAACAGTTCCCACAAGCATCCCTCTCTTTTCCAAGTACCCCTGCATTTGGGGGATCTAGAGCTTTGTTCATTTTAAAATTTTGGAAAGTGTTCCTTGGGGGTTCCACGTGTACATTGTACTTGGTGAAAAGAACTGATTTTCTAGCCTGCCTTGCTCACAGGCCAGCTGGGTCAGATTGCATTACCCTGGTCACTGGAGACCAAGAGAGCATCAGTTGGGCCATAGAAAAGCAGATAGCATAAACTATCATTATGTAGCATAAATTAAACTTGCAGAAGTTATGAGGAAATGAGCACATGGGAGGCATAAGACAGCTAAATTTATATCGCAAACTCAGATATTTTCCTGGCTTTAAAATTGGAATGTCTGAAGAATGTCTGAATATGTCTCCAGAGAGTCAAACCCGGACTGAAGGGGAGGGAGTTAGAGGGAAGCAGAATTCAGCTCAACATATGGAAGAGCTTTTAGACAGACTCCTAGGACACACCAATTCCAGGAAATCTAGTGGTAACTTACCTTGTGGCCTGCTCATGGAGAGCATGCATAGACAGAGCACCACACCAAAATGGGGGTTTATTAACCATGCAGAACGATCCACCCTTGTCTAGGCCTGTTTCCCTGTTTGTAAATTGAAGATGGACTCAATGACCCTGGAGGGTCTTCCTGCTCTAATATTCCAGGATTTAATTTTCTTCCTAAGACACATCAGTACAATGACTTTTTTTTTTTTTTTTGTGGAGGTGGGGTGGGGAGAGGAATCTAATATTTCAATTGATTTTCTTTTTAAATGTAGCCTTCATGAGGCCGATCTTGTATCCCTCTCTTTCCCCAGTTTCAAAAAACTTCGGTATCTGAGATACTGTAGTATAATTAAAACTTCTTTTTATGTCCCTGTGAAAAACAAAGATTGACTAAAACTGCATCAGATGCTTAAGAGCCCAGATTCTGGAACAGAGTTGGATTAGCATCTTGACTCCTAATAGCTATGTAGACTTGGGCTACCTCCTTACTATTCATAAGTCTCAGTTGATTTATCTGAAAAATTCAGGTGATAATAGCACCTGTATCTCCGGAGTGTTGTTGGCAGCATTTTTAGGAGGGGCTATGGAATCTGGAAAAAGGCCACATGACTACATTTGTTCAATATTAAGATTAAATGAAGTTCCTGATTCATTTCCCAAAAGGATCCAAAATCTTCTGGGAAGTGTAGGGGGCACACAGAGAATGAAAAGGAGCACGTTTGACTTTCCAGAGCACCCAGAGTCCCAGCCCAGCTGGTGGAGGAACCATCTCATTCCAGGTAAAGTCCAGTCAGATTTCTCAAGCTTTGTTTTTGTGCTACTACACACAGTTCTTTTATTTTTTTTTTTATTGTAGCCTACAAACTTGCTGAACTTAACTTGTTCTAGAAGGGTTTTGTTTTGTTTTTGGTAGATTCCTTGGGACTTCTCTATATAGACTCACATCATTTGCAAATAGGGAAAGTTTTAAAGTTTTATCTTGTGCTTTAAGACCTATATACCTATCATTTCCTTTTCTTTCCTTATTGCACTGGCTAGGACTTCTCTGTTTAGGGGTTATACCACCATCCCCCAAAGAACTGACTTAAACAGTCTGCATACTAAATTTGCCCATTTTAAGGAAGGTTTAGAGACATCTGGCCTTTCCTGGTCCTCAAGCCAGAACAAGGCAATACCTTTTCAAATCTGGCTTAAAACGCTGAATCTGCTTTCAGTGGTTCCTGAGCAGTTTCTCTGCCTCTAGCTCTGTGGCATTTAGGCGAGCCCATTTCACCATAGGAAAATGTGTGTAAATCACTTAGCAGAGAGCCCAGCAGCGATAAACACTGAATAAATATTAGTTGCTATTATTATTATTATTACTTATTTGATCCAGGCTTCTCAGACTTTAATGTGCATACAAATCACCAAGGGATCTTGATGAAATGCATTTCTAACAAACTCCCCTGGTGATACAGGGGCTGCTGGCCTGACCACCAGACCAGGAATAGTGAGAGCTAGAGGTTATCTGTTATTCATTCTGCCTAGCACCCTCCTTTTTGGGGGAAACTACCTATCGCTTGGTGATTATGATTCAGATCTCTGACAGGGCCCACACTCCTGTTTCTCATTGGTCTATGTCACCTGAGATCGTGAAGCAAGAGAGGAGGATCTACTTCTCAATGGCACATTTCTGCCTAAGACCCACTCAGAGAAGTGGACATCTGATTTTTGTTAGCTCAGCCACTTTATTTTACAGAGAGACTGAATTAAATAATATGAAGAAGCCAAGCTTTGGTGGCCAGACCTCACTGACCAGGACATTTTTAAACCAACATGCAGTTTATATGACTTGTTTTCCCCATTATCAGGGTGAAATAAACACACATATAATTTTAAGAAGGGTGTCATGTGTAACATTACTGAAATTAGAACAGCATGATAAATAAGCTACTAGAAACTTCTCATTTTCCAAGGTTACCCTTAGACCCACACACCTGGGCAATGCACAAATCCACAGCATCCCGTGAGGGAGGCACTAAGTCTGGTGCACTTGTCTCCTTTAAGCACTGGGTACACACTAACCACTGTGTATGAGGACTGTTTCAGACTACATTCGCCCTTCCAGGCTTAGTTCTGAACCACTTCCTAAACTCACTGGATTTTATCCTGCTCCTGATCTTTTTGGGCTGTTGACTTTGCAGTTTACTTTTCCATTTCTGCCTTTGTTTTGCCCTTGGACTTGTGGGTTGAAATGCCCTGCAAAGTGGGCACTAAGGGGAGTAGGTGATCAGGCAGTATGTGCTGAATGAATGAGTGTCAGGGAGCATTGGTAGGAGGCAGGGCTCAGCCCTGTGGCATCTATCCCAGGGGAGGCTCACAGCGAGAGACTTCCAAGAAGTAAATGGGAGGGGCATCGGGAGGGGAACAGTAGTGAAGTCATCTTCCTTTGAATAACCTTGAAAATAATTCAAGGCATGTGTTCTCTTCATCCTTTGGTGTTGGCTGGACATGAAGCTCCATACAGTAGGTGTTAAGGGAGCTCCTGTTGTGGCTCAGTGGAAATGAACCCAACTAGTATGCATGAGGATGCAGGTTCCATCCCTGGCCTCACTCAGTGGGTTAAGAATCTGGTGTTGCCATGAGCTGTAGAGTAGGTGGCAGAGGCGGCTCAGATCTGGTGGTGTTGTGGCTGTGGTGTAGGCTAGCAGCTGCAGTTCTGATTCCACCTCTAGACCAGGAACTTCCATGTGCCACAGGTGTGGCCCTAAAAAGACCAAAAAAATAAATAAAATAAAACAAGGTGAGCTGGTTTGTGGGCTACTTGTCTGTGGGCTTGTTCAGCAATGACACTCTAGGATTGTGTGTGCTAACCAGCTACAGAGACTGAAACCAGTCATCTTAGTACTTGAACTCTTAATCTCTTAAAAAATTTTTTTGAAATCACATTTCCTTAGGTGACTTGACTTTTTGTTGAGTAATGATGCCTGGGTTTACCCTGGATCTATTAGCTTTACTAATCTGCCAGTGCTCCTACCAGACAATAGATTGACTGATTTTTCTTTCCAAATTTTTGTGAAGAATGTTTTAAAGGCAAGTGTTCTGTTGCTCTCTGTATCATCATTTACCAACCACTTTCTGGTTGAAACTTGTTAAATTCAAAAACTATTTCTGCAGCCATTTAATTTCTCCCATTAATTCAAGTATTGATTTTGCTTTTCCTGGAGACATGAAATAGACGACACGTATTTTTATCTGAGAGATTTAGAATGCTTTACACTTTCTCAATTAGAGCCCTCTCTATTAATTAAAAAGTACTTATACTAAGTTAGGTTGGGTGGATTTATGGAGCTAAACTCCTTCCCTCCATCCCTCCCTTCCTTCCTTCCTCTCTCTTCCCCTCCACCTCCCTTCTCATTTCTTTTCTTCCTCTCACCTCTTCTCCCTCCCTTTCTCCCTTCCTTTCTTCCTAGTATAAAGAACAGACATACTGACCACCTACTATGGGTCAGGCCATGTGCTAGATGCTTTTGCATGTGTTTAATCCACACACACACAGAGATAATACATATATATATATATATATATATATATATATTTTTTTTTTTTTTTTTTTTTTTTTTTTTTTTTTTTTTTTTTTTTTTTTTTTTTTTTTTTTTGCTAGGGCCACACCCATGGCATATGGAGGTTCCCAGGCTAGGAGTCGAATTGGAGCTGTAGCCGCCAGCCTACGCCACAGCCACAGCAACACGGGATCTGAGCCACGTCTGACACCTACACCACAGCTCATGACAATGCCAGATCCTTAACCCACTGAGCAAGACCAGGGATCAAACCTACGTCCTCATGGATCCTAGTTGGGTTCCATTAACTACTGAGCCATGAAGGGACCTCCCTCACAAAATATTTTTGGGTAGGGCTTATTATCACTGTTTTACAGATTATCAAACTAAGGAAAACTGAGGTTAACCAAAGGAGTTCCCATCATGGCTCCAGAAACGAATCCAACTAGCATCCATGAGGATGCAGGTTCAATCCCTGGCCTCACTCAGTGGGTTAAGGATCCGGTGCTGCTGTGAGCTGTGGTGTAGGTTGCAAATGAGGCTTGGTCTGGCATTGCTGTGGCTGTGGTGTAGGCCGGCAGCTGTAGCTCCAATTCAACCCCTAGCCTGGGAACTTCCTTATGCTGTGAGTGCAGCCCTAAAAGGCCAAAAACAAAAACAAAAAACAAAACAAAAACAAACAAAACAACAACCGAGGTTAATCAATTAATTCAAGATTGTGTGACTAGTGGGTCTTCCCCACTCATGTCTGCTCTCTGGTGTCCCAAACCCAACTAGCCCCACCTCAAGATGATTTCATTGGCCTCCCCAACCCAGTTCATTAAGTAGAAACTAGTTCTGCTATTTGCATTGTAATTTATAAGAACATGTTATATTTTTTCTCTAGCTGTTTGTAGAAATCTGTGAAGTATAGATGAACATAATGAAGAAAAAAAGAATAATTATATCATGCAGAAAACATTTCTGATACTTTAGTGGATGTCTTTCTAGGATAAAGCACATTTACAAAATACGGCTTTGTCTCCACTAAATGCTCAGACAGATAAGGAACTTGCCCAAAGTGTAAAACTGGAATATCGTAGAGCCCAGACTCACCCCAAAGGTTAACTCTAGTCCACAGTTGATTTTGCCACATAAGCAATTTATGTTAAGGGCAAAGAAAGGAGACTTTTCAGTAATCACTTGTCCTCAACATTTGAGCAGATGTCAATATTTGGTAAAATGTAAATCCTGTCACAGCCCCACTAGTGATTATTTGCCAAGTACTCAAATGAAGCCAGTGCTCTTTTGCAGTCCTAGAAGGAGAGCAAAGGATGGCCTCTAAAAAAAGGTGCTTCATTAGAAGTTTCCAGTAGACAGAAGTGACTCTGATGCTTTGTTTGTTCTGTAGCCTTTGGTCATACCCCAGCTTACCACTAACTTGGAAGTTGTCAGCCTCTTAGGAGTTTTGTGAACCCACTGGAGATCTGGGTCCAAGCTGTGGTTTCCTCTAGGCAGATGTGACTACTCATTTGAATACTTAGGAGTGGCAGATACTTGAAGGTACCACCACAGCCCGATGGCTTGTAAACAGAGGCCCTTTGAAAACAAAAACAAGCACTTTGAAGTCAGAGACCACCATTAAGTGTGCCTGGTAGCCATCGGGGTGAGGGGCTCTTTTAGCTGCCTTCAAAACATATGTGTCTCTGGAGATCCTGTTGTGGTGCAGCGGAAATGAATCTGACTAGGAACCATGAAGTTGCAGGTTCTGTCCCTGGCTTTGCTTAGCGGGTCCATGACCTGTGGTGTAGGTTGCAGATGAGGCTCAGATCCTGCATTGCTGTTGCTGTGCTGTAGGTTGGCAGCTGTAGCTCCAACTGGACCACTAGCCTGGGAACCTCCATATGCTGAGGTTGTGGCCCTAAAAAGATAAAAACAAAACAAAAAAACCACATGCATCTATCTCCTCCATCTAGCTAAGGATTTTGCCCTTTTGAAAACGTGTCTGAGGGCAGGTGCTTTCTGAATTAAGCTCAAATAGAATTCAGGATTTAGAGTCCTAACTATTTTTAAAGATCTTTATTTTTTTAATAGTACAACACTATGTGTCTAGTTTGAAAAATTCAAAACCATGTAGAAGCATATAGAATTATATGAAAGTCCCTTTTCATTCCACCCCCTCTCCAACCTAACTCCATAAGAGTAACCTCTGTTCAGTTTGATATGTATACTTAAAAACTTTAATCAGTGCACAGTCTGTCTGTCTGTCTCTGTCTCTCTCTGTCTCTCTCTCTATACATACATATATACACAGAAAAGTATGTAGCTAGATCAAGATAAAAATCATTTGTATGGTTTGTTTTTGTTTTAGGGCTGCACCTGTGCCATATGGAAGTTATCCAGGCTAGGGGTCAAACAGGAGCTGCAGCTGCCGGCCTACACTGCAGCCACAGCAATGCTAGATCTGAGCTGCATCTGGGGACCTATGTGGCAGTCACGGCAATGCCGGATCTTCAGCCCACTGAGCATGGCCAGGGATTGAACCTGCTTCCTTATAGATACTCGTTGGGTTCTTAACCTGCTGAGCCACAGTGGGAACTCTCTCATTTGTATAGTTTTTAAAAAACTGAAATAGGATAGTAGCATACACGTACCTTTGCAATTTTACTTTATCACTTATTTTATCATGTCAGTATGTACCAAACTACCACCTCAGTGAACACAGCATTGCATAGTGTGGAGACATCATCATTTACTTAATCATTCATCTGTTGATAGACACTCACGTTGTGTCCACATAGTTTGCTCTTATGAACAATGTTTCACTGACTAGTCTCCACATACATTTTTGTGCACGTGGGTCCAGACTTTTGTATGAAAGTATTTGAGGCAATGAATGTAATAATCCTTAACATATGTCAGCATCTTCCAGGTTCCAAGAGCTGCAACAATTATTATCTTCTTGGCTGCTGTTAGCAACTCTGAGAGAGAGGCAGGAGGGGTTCTGACGACTTATATTCTCTTTGTCGAGTCAAAGAGATTACAAGTCTGTGACACCTATAAGTCGCATGTCCTTAGGTGGAGGCAGGAGCAGAAGCCTAGAGCTGATGTGTGACCCTGGCTTGCATGACCCCTTCCATTTCTTTGCAAGTGCTTTCTAATGGAGCTCCCTATCTGTGTCTGGACCCAGCTCTGGGATTGTGTCGCCAAGTTGCTTTTCTGATCAGGAGACTTTTTTCAGTCCAGAACAGAGGATGAGGATGAGGGAGAGAACACTGGTGCCTGGCTATGTGGGTTTGAATCCTAGCTCCACTGCTGATTAGCTGGGTGATATGAGACTCATTCTAAGCTGCAGATTTCTTAACTAGAAAATGGGATCAAACATGGCATCTCCTCATTAAGTTATAGCCAGACTTCAATGAAATAATGCATGTAATTAAGCAAAGTTCCTGGCTCATAAGAAGAGTTCAATAAGATATTTTAAAGAATTGCTTTATTTGAGATATAATTCACATACCACAGAATTCGCCGTTTTGATGTGTACCTTTCAGTGGTTTTTAGTGTATTCCCTGAGCTGTGTAACCATCACTATGATATAATTTGGGAATATTTTCATCATCCCCAGTAGAAACCCTGCATCCATTAACTATCACCCTTCAATTTCCCAACTAATCTGCAATTCCCCACTAATCTTTCTCTTTCTATGGATTTGCTTTTTGCAGATATTTCATACAAAGGAACTCATACACTGCTTGTGTTTTTGTGCCCAGCTTATTTCCCTTAACTTACTGTTTCCAAGGTTCATCCATGTTGTAGCATCCATACTGCATTCCTCTTTATTGTAGAATCAAATTGCATTATCTGGCTATACTGCCTTTGTTTGGCCATTCATCAGTGGATAGACTTTTGGATTGTTTCTACTTTTTGGCTCTCATGAATAATGCTATTATGAACAATTTACATAAAGTTTTTGTCTGAATGCTTCTTTTCAATTCTTTTGGGTATATATAAACCTCAGAGTATATGTACTTGATTATTCCATGTACTCTACAGTTCATAGATTCCATTAAAGGAAATTTTAAAACATTCCTGGAATTGCTAGGTCATATGGTAACTCTGTGTTTAATCTTTTGAAGAACTGGTAAACTATCTTCCAAAGTGGCTGCATCATTTTACAATCCCACCAGCAATGTTTGAAGATTACTGTTTCTCCACATTCTTGCTAACACTTGTTATTTCCCATTTTTTTGAAACTATAGCCAGCTTGGTTGGTATTATGTGAGATCTCATTATGGTTTTGATTTGCATTTCTCTAATGACTAATTATGTTGACCATCTTTTCACATGTTTTCAATAAGATTGTAACTATTATTACTTATTCAAAAGATAGTTACTAATTCCTGCTTTGGGCAAGTCATTGTAATCCTTTATGTAGCTTAGAATTCCCCATCTAGACCATAAGCTTTTTGAGAGCAAGGGTCGTTAGAAGCATTACTGTCTACCTTCAGCGCCTTGCTCAGAGATGGCCATATGACAATGCCTCATATAAATGTTGAATAAATAAATGAATAAATCATGAGAAGTGATGGGAATTCATTGAAGTTGCAAGCAAGCATTTCTAAAGCACCTCCTTTAGGCGTGCCTGTTGCCTGTGCTTGGGCTTTAGTGACAGGCAGATGCAACTCCAAAAATGATTTGTCATGGTTCTGATCATCTACATTACAAGGCTGTGCCGATACCTGGATCCAGATGAGTGAGAAAATCACATTCAAGCATATGATAAGAAGAGAAACAGACCCTGCTCCTGCCAGGAAGTCACTGTGCCCCTTTCTGGGGGATACTTGGGGCCTGGGCCCCCTAGCCATTGGGGGCAGGGTGCCTGGGGTATGGAAACCCTGTGCTGCCTTCTAGTGATTGTGGCTCTAAGAGTGTTTTTTTGTTTGTTTGTTTTGTTTTGCTTTTTTTAGGGCTGTGCCCGTGGCATATGGAAGTTCCCAGGCTAGGGGTCAAATCAGAGCTACAGCTGCCAGCATACAGCACAGCCACAGCCACACGGGATCTGAGGTGTGTCTGCAACCTACACCACAGCTCAGGGCAACACCAGATCCCTGATGCATTGAGTGAACCCACATCCTCATGGATACTAGTCAGATTTATTTCTGCTGCACCACAGCGGGAACTCCCTCTAAGAGTGTGTTGTGTTTCAAGTGCTTTCACTTCTGCCGGGAATAAACATACTTGGTCTTGGATGAATTAGCGAAAGGATTCTGACAATTTTCGTCTATATTTTTTGTGAAAAGTATATGTATATTTAATATACACTCTCATTGCTCCTTTGGAATATGGAGTGAAACAGCATTGATTTATTTGCAACTTTGACTATTTTGAGTACTTTATTCTAAAGGTATAAATCATGCTGAAAACTGGAAACAGACTTTATTTACTAAATACATTTCTGCTTTGCTTAAGACATTTTCCTCTTCTGTGTTCTCATTTATTACACACTCTAACGAATTAAACATATGAGAAGGGACTCATGGGAAGAGCTTAGGCCTTAATGCCAAATAGAGCTGGGTCATGAAGACCTTTGTCCCTTGCTAAATAGGTGATCTGGGACAAACTGGTAGCAGAATAATCCCCCCACCCCACAAAGATGCCCACATCTTAATCCGTGAATCTGTTCCCTTCAACGGTAAAGTTGACTTGGCAAATGTGCTTAAGGTTTTGCACTTTGAAAGGGGGAGACAATCCTGGTTATGCAGGTGGGCCCAATCTAATCACCAGAGCCCTTAAAAGCAGAAAACGTTTTCCAGCTGAAGTCAAAGGGATGCAGAGAAGTGGGAGACGAGATTTGGCAGAGGGGAAAGTCTGAGAGATTCAAAGCATGAGACGGACTGGGCTCCCATTTGCTGGTTTGAAGATGGAAGTGCAGTGTGATGAGGAATGCAGGGGCCTTAAGGATCCAAGAGAGGTTCCAGACTGACAGCCAGCCCGGAAACTGAATCTTAAACGTACGACCACAAGGAACTGAACCCCGCCAACAACCTGAAGGAACTTGGAAGCCAGCTCCCCTGGCTCCCAGAGCCTCCAGAAAAGAACTCAGCTCAGCCCGCACATCGATTTCAACCTGTGAGACCCTAGCTGGAGGGCCCAGTTCAGCCACGCCATTCCTGGATCAGATATGCAGAATGAGACAGATAATAAATGGATGTTGTTTTAAGCAGTTCAGTTTGTGCTGATTTCTCACAGCAGCAGTAGGAAGCTTCACAGCAAGCCATTGTCTGTAAATCCGGAGTAACAACTGCCTATGTTGAAGGGTTGTTGTAAAGATTAGAAATCACGTATGTGAATTGCCTGGCATACAATTGGTAGTTAATACAGGATAGCTCCTTATGTGCAAGCACCACAGTGAGAAACGAAAAAAGGAGAGGAGATGTTAATAGAAAGAAAAAAGGTCTTTGTTCAGATGTGCAGCTATTTTTGCATAAGGTCAATTTTGCTGACTTGTATTACACTGATTGGCCACTGGTTGTTGGTAATAGCTTGAGAACATCTGTTTACCTGCTTCTACTGCTATGTATTTAAAAAATATAGCATGTTCCAGTGATAAGTGATACAAAGACGTGTTGTGAGGCAGTAAATATTTAAATGAACTTTAATAAGTCACTGGAGATACTACGCTGGGTAACTGCATTATTTTCCCGCTACTGCTAAAACAACTCTGCTCTGATTTTCTGTATTTTCGGTGAAGATAATAGCAGGAGAAAAAAAATCCCTTCTTGTAGAGCTCTACCAGCATGAATTTCCCCATCTAGGGGACCCATGCATGGCACAGGGAATGATCCCCAAGGAATGAATACGAGGTCCCCCAGAGACATGGTAAAGACCCATGGGTCCTGCGGGAGCAATGAAAGACCTTATGCCTTTCTGTGATACAAGGATATAGAAATTCCCTGAGTGGATCCTGGGACTTGAGAAAAAAAGACTGTAGTGTACTTATCTCCCATGTCCCCTCCTTTGCCCTCCCACTTTGGTTCTGGACACAGCCTACGCATACCTTGTCTATTAGTCAGCTCTGCTGAGGTAACAAACAGCTCCAAACTCTTGGTGGCTTAGAGCAATGATTTCTTTCTTGCTCAGATTACATGCTGGTCTGTGTCTGCTCCTGGCTGTGAGCTGGCTCCATGCATTTTCTCATTCTAGGACTCAGGCTGAAGGAGCAGTCCCTGTTTGGAATGTGCTACATTCATGGCTGAGGGAAAAGAGCAAGAATCAGAGCCACACTGAAACTGACAGTACTAACAGCCTGAACCTGGACAGAACACAGATTTTGGGACTTGAACCCATGTGCTGGGACTCGAACCTGGTGCAAACACAGATTGGGACTTGAACCCATGTAGCACTCACCTGATGTCTGGACTTACTGAGGTCCAGTTCTTTATGCCTCCATGTAAAGAATTCAGTGGGAGACTAAGTGATAGACAAGAAATAGATTTAGTAGGATAGTATGCTTGTGAGAGGTGAAAGCAGGCAGGCAAGGAAGCTCTGCCCCGAGGATAGGGTGGGCTACAGTTTTATCATCCAAGGGGAGTGGGGGTTGGAAAAGACTGCCTCTTCCTTTCTGGGAGTACTAGCGCCTCCTTGGCATCAGGTAAGATGTGTATTCAAATCACCAGAAGGGTGGTCCTCAAATTCTTACCCTTCTGAAACTGAATGCAGGCCTCATCCCACCCCCCACCCAAAAACCTGAGGCATTACACTATGCCTTCCACTAGTCAAGCAAGCCTGCTTGTTCTGATGGCTTTTTTGAGCAATTTATTAACTTACAGTGATCTCCCAATGTCCCTTAAGTTTCCCTCTTTAACTATGGTCCTTTATTGGGACTTCTATAACTACCTGTGCCTACTCCACCCCTATCAACACCATACGGTTTAGTTTAAGCCTTCTGCTCAGATGTGATATATGCCATGTCCATGTGCATCTCAATGGACAAGTACAACATCAATGGGTTGAGAAAGAGTACCCCTTCCATATAAGGCCCTGCAAGTCACTTGACACCATGGGTGGGGGTGTATAACCCCTGTAAGGGGAAGAGAAGGGCAAATCCTTGGGAACCAGTTATCTAATCTACCACACCTTGTCCTCAGGCCTCCTGAATCAAGACTTCTTACCTGACTTCCTGTCTGAGTTCCATTAGACTTAGTTTAACTGCTCTTCCTAGGAAAATAGTTCTGAGTTCCTGTCCTAACTGCAGGGGACTGACCTTGTCCTGTTGGTTTAGAGTTTCTCTCCTTAGACGGGATACAGTCTATTCCTACTGCCACGCAGAAAGGAATGCAAATTGTTTCAAGGGTATAGAGAATTACTGAGGAATACGAGGAAAAATTTTCTCTCTTACTTTCAGGCAGGGCGAATTTGGCTGGGCAAAATCCTCACGGCTGGAGTTAGCTCAGGCAACCCAGGCACTGACCCAACTTTGTTCTGGACACGAGTCAGCCTCACAGATACTGCTTCACCCAGATGCTTTGTACTCAAAGCTATTTTGACTCAAACTGAAAGTCAGAGCATCAAAGGAGCCATAGATTTTGCTTTGCATTAGGAAGCACTTTGAGCAGGAAAGACTCTTGTCACAAGGAAGCTGTTTGTATTTGATGGAGAAGAGACAGGTTCATATCATCAAATGGGGACAATTCTTTACTGCAATACTTATCTAGGCATGATCAAAACTGAATTCACGGCAACTGGTCCTAACCAGTAAAAAAAAAAGCTTGCTGATTAAAGACCATGAACTTAGAATGACCCCTATTTGCCAAACCCTGTACTAGATCTAGCCGGAAGACTCTTTTTCCCTCCTACATTAGCATAATCATCATGGGCCTCTTTCTACTACTATTTAGTCTCCTGATTTGTATAGCTAGGAAACTCCTAAGGAAATTTCTTCATTGGGTGTGTCAAGTAAAAGCTCAGCTTTTTTTTTTTTTTTTAAATCCTCTGGGAGAAAGTCTTTTCTTAACTCTTTGCAAAGTAGTTCTGTATAAGCAAAATTTCCCATTCTAATCTTTTGTTCCTACATCTTTTTATTCCCCCTCAATGGTTCATTAAATATAATCCCAATGTATTTATTTTATTTTTCCAGTATATTTTAAAAGTATCTTCTATGAAACAAACACGTCTGCGAGGATGCAGATACTTAGGAACTTGAGAAATTCCATGCTGAATCTGACCTAGAGCTTTGGTCAAGAATGGTGAATGGTGGCACCATTATTGCTACTCCATCTGATGTACAACCATGGAAGTCACCATTAGTCAATCACCAGGCTCTTACTAAGCTTGGAAAGGAACTGCAAATTAAGGGGATCTCTTTTGGAACAGAGTTATGCTGTCAACTGGGATTAAAAAAACCCACAACTCAGCATCATCACCCTCTGCTGGATATACGTTTGAGTCAGTAGTCCAGACTTTCTTCTCTCTCCCAGGAATCCCTTGGTCTTCTACCATCTGGCCTCAGTTGGGGCCATCTTAGCCATCATATTGGCTTTGCTGTTTTTGAACTTCAAGGTTGTGGGAGGTAGAAACTCTTTCTACCTTCTGTCATAATGATCCGTGGTTCCTATATAAACTTACAGGTACAAATTGGTATGCATGAGAATACGAGGGACAGTATCTACTCTCACTCAATAAGATAATTGAAAGCCTAAGCCATTGTCAAGTCCACCTCCCCCACTCTATGACAATATCTGATCACATCCTTCTATAAGAACAATGGTGGAGTGCTTGCCTTACATTTGCATAATTTAAAGAGGATATTGCAAGATTTTTTTCTCCAGAAAAAGGAAACCTGTTCTAAAGGTGTATTGCTCTCTAACTCTGGATAATGGAAAATAATTACTGTGAATTTTTATTTCTTATTTTTTTGTTTTATTCTACTGTGAGTTTTTAAACAACAATTCTCCATCTTACAAAAGTAAAATGTTTTTTTCCTGCCAAGTGCTCTCTGACATTTATAAAAGAGAAGGTCATTATGTCACAGTTTCATGGGCCATGGTCTTGAAAAGTCTATAGCCTTTGATCTCTTTCCAGAGTTGGAATCTGAGGTATAAGTATGGTTTGTTTTATCACAAATATGTACACATTTAGCTTTTTACGACTACAGTGAAGTGACATTAATGTACCTTAACTGATCCTGTAATCAATAAGATTGACATATAAAATGAAATGAACCTGATTAGTTATTTACAACATTTCTCTACAAGGTTTTTTTTTGTGTTGGTTTTGCTTTTTTCCTTTTTAGGGCCACACCCGAGGCATATGGAAGTTCTCAGGCTAGGGGTCAAATCAGAGTTGCAGGTGCTTGCCTATACCACAGCCACAGCAACACCAGATCTGAGCCGCGTCTGCAACCTGCACCACAACTCATAGCAATGCCAGATCCTTAACCCACTGAGTGGGGCCAGAGATTGAACCCGCATTCACATGGATACTAGTCGGAATGTTTCTGCTGAGCCACAATGGGAACTCCCTACAAGATTTGTCTACAAGGTGATGTCAGGCTTCACCCTTCATACTCGCATTAATTTTCAATTTTTAGTTGGAACCATGTATATGTCTGCTTATCCCGATACCCACAGTGAACTCACTGATAAATACCTAAAAGGACACAAGCAGTTGTCTATTTTTCAGTTTTCTTCTTTTAAAAGGGAAAATGAAAACATTATTTTAAATCTGCTTGCCTGGTGATTTAGTTTCTTATTATCAGTTGGAATAAAGTCTCTCATTAGAATCTGAGGAAAATAACACATTTCAGTAAAAATGTTATTAAGCACCTGGGAGCTCTACTTTCATAGCCCCAGCTAGAGTTGCAGATTTAGCAAATAAAAACTCAGAATGCCCACTTAAATTTGAATTTTAAATAAATAAATCTTAAGTTCCATGTAATGGATGTGAGATGCATTTACTAAAAATTTGTTTTTCTGAAATTCTGAAATAGAGGCAGCTCATATGTATCTGGCAAACCTACGCCTAGTTCTACTGGTCTCTTAGGGTAGGTGCCTAGTGTAAGTCCTACCAGCAAGCACTTACCAGGCAGTTGGACTCAAGCTGGACCAGAAGCTAGCAGGAATTTTGACAATTAGGTAGAGCATGGCATGTGGAAAGTGTGACAGGAAACATAAGATAGGTATTTAGACAAGCAGGCAGGCATGATTATGGTGATCCAGCAGTCAAGATACTGCCCCAAGGTCTGAAGACCTAACACCAAAACAAGACCCCAGTGGGAAAGAAATTGGATTAAGATGGTCCACAGGTGTTATGAAGTAATTGGACAGAGCCCAATGGCTCAAAGGAGAGTGAGTATATGATAAGGTCTCAGCTACTATAAGCAGGGTACAAGATTAAAGTGAGATCAGAGGCAAAGTTAGTCTTATCCAGTTATTGGCATGTAGCTGTTTACATTTCCTGATCAGAATAAATTGTCGGTTACGTGGTCCCAAAGCCTTGGTTGGGACTGAGCTTATGTTTAGGGCTAAGTAACTAAGTAACTGCAGCTTTACAGATGAGAGCCCTTTTGAGGTATTAGGGGAGTGGGCTGCAGAAAGTCACAAGAGTCATTTACTGACATCCAGTTCAATTTTAAAGCAAGAGGTGTTTATTGGGCCTTCACTAGATGTTCAACACTAGGTTAGAGACTGTGGGCACTATGAAACATCCCACCTGTCTTTACTTTTTTATAAATACATTTGTCTTATTAACTTAATGATTGTATTCAGACTTCATTCTGGGCAAGATGGTTTCTTCCTGCTCCTCTTTGCTAAGTAAAACTATAATCCCTGGAAATAATGCAACAGGAAACCAATGGACACTTGAAAAAGCAAGGGAAAACTGGTAAGAAAAACACAAACTGGTTCTTTTGACCCCAGCATCCTACCTCTTTCCCATTGAACAGCAGAAGTCATCCCCAATCTAGTGTTTACTGACCCCTTAATCTAGCAACAGAGTGAAGTAACCTAGAGAACATCAGGTGAGCCAGTACCTTCCACAAGAGAGATATATGACTAGTTTCCCCCAGGATTTGTTTGCTAGGGCTGCCATGACAAAACATGTAGACTGAAGGAATGCCTGCAGCCTGTACAACTCTTAAACTCCAGACTCAGCTTTCTACTTAATATTTCCAAATGGTTGACTAATAGACAACTGATATTCAACATGTCCAGACCTGAAATGATTGTTGCCACCACTAAACCTGTTCTTCCAGCAGTCTTCCTTTTTCTCCATTGAAAACAACTCCATCTTCTCAGTCACTCAAGCCTAAAACTGCAGAATTCTTTCTTGAATTCTCTCTCTCATATCCATATCCAATCCTTCAGGAAGTTCTATTGACTCAACCTTTAAAATATATATACAAGCTCACCATTTTTACTACCTCCACTTCCACTACATTGGTCCAAGCCACTATCGTTGTCTTCCTTGATGACTACAATAGATTATCAGTGGTCTCCCTGCTTTTCCCCTTTTCAATTTACCCTAAATGTTAAAACCAAAACCATCCTTTAAAAATATAGCTCTGATACTCACAGACATAGAGAACAAACCTGTGGTTGCCAAGGAGGAGGGGAGAAGGAGGGATGGACTGGGAGGTTGCGGTTAACAGATGTTAGTTATGCACAGAGCGGGTAATCAGAAACGTCCTACTGCACAGCCTAGAGAACAATGTTCAGTGTCCTATAATGAAACATAATGGAAAAGAATATTAAAGAAAGAATATATAGGAGTTCCCATTGTGGTGCAGCGGTGCAGCAGTAATGAACCCGACTAGTATCCATGAGGATGCAGGTTCGATCCCTGGTAGCGTTCAGTGGTTTAAAAGATCTGGAGTTGCCATGAACTGTGGTGTAGCTCAGAGATGCAGCTCGGATCTGGCGTTGTTGTGGCTGTGGCGTAGGCTGGCAGCTGCAGCTCTGATTCAAACCCTAGCCTGAGAACTTCCATATGCTGCACCTGTGACCCTAAAAAAAGTTATATATATATACATTTATATACACATATATATATACATAAATATATACACAGATATATATACACATATATATGTCACTTTACAGTAAAAATGAAAACATTGTAAATCAACTATATTTCAATTATTAATTAATTTTAAAAATATAAGTCTGTTCATATCACTCTTCTACTCAGCACCCTCCAATGGCTCGCTATTCAGAGTTGAAACCTAAAGTCCTTATAACAGCTTACAAGGCCTTATGTAACCTGGTCTCTCACCACCTCTCAGATCTCATTTCTTCCTGCTCTTCCCTCCAGCCACTTCAACCTTCTGCTGTTCTTCAGACACTTCTGCTGTTGCATTGGCTGTTCGACTCTTCCCCCATTTATTTGACTGTGTAGCTAACTTCCTTAACTCCCTCAGATCTTTGCTCAATTGTCGCCTTGTCAGTGAGGCCTTCTCTGGCCATCCTTTTTAGCAGTGCAGTTGGCCCTCAGACTGGCACTACTTATCCCCTTTTCTCTATTTTTCCATAGCATTTATCACTTTTTAACATACTATATAATTTCTTTGTGGTTTATTATTCATTGCCTGCTTCTCTCCACTAAAATGTGAACGTCTTGAGGGCATGGATCATAGTCTGTTTTGTTTCTGTTTTTGTTTTTTTAAGGCTGCACCTTCGGCATATGGAGGTTCCCAGGCTAGGGGCCTAATCGGAGCTACAGCTGCCGGCCTACACCACAGCCACAGCAACGTGGGATCCGAGCCCCTACACCACAGCTCACAGCAATGCCACATCCTTAACCCACTGAGCGAGGCCCTGGATGGAACTGCTTCCTCATGGATACTAGTCAGGTTTGTTTCCACTGAGCCAATACAGGAACTCCAATCATCGTCTGTTTTGTCCACCATTGTCCTCCAAGTGTTTATTTATTATTTATTTATTTATTTATTTATTTATTTATTTATTTTTTAGGTCGCACCCGTGGCATGTGGAGGTTCCCAGGTTAGGGGTCGAATCGGAGCTATAGCTGCCGGCCTACACCACAGCCACAGCAATGCCAGATCCGAGCCGCGTCTGTGACCTGCACCACAGCTCACAGCAGCACCAGATCCTTAACCCACTGAGGAAGGCCAGGGATCAAACCTGCAACCTTATGGCTCATAGTCGGATTCGTTTCCGCTGAGCCACGACGGGAACTCCCTCCAAGTGTTTAAAACAGTGCCCCTTGCAGTTCCCTTCATGGCTCAGTGGTTAACGAATCCGACTAAGAACCATGAGGTTGTGGGTTCGATCCCTGGCCTTGCTCAGTGGGTTAAGGATCTGGCGTTGCCGTGAGCTGTGGTGAAGGTCGCAGACGCGGCTCGGATCCCGCGTTGCTGTGGCTGTGGCGAAGGCCGGTGGCTACAGCTCCTGTTAGACCCCTAGCCTGGGAACCTCCATATGCGGCGGGTGCGGCTCTACATAAAGGCAAAAAGACAAAAAAAAAAAAACAAAAAACAGTGCCCCTTGCATCATTGGTGTTCAACTATGGATTAAAGAATGGCCTGTATTTCTAAGAATGAGGCTCTATGGCATACTTGTGCAGGAAGAATCATGCTTTATACACAAGTAATAATACTAATAGTTATTATTTATCATTATTGAATATATGATCTATGCCTAGAACCTCGCTGAGTATTATCTGCTTCCAGTTAAATAGGAGATTTTTACCTTGGGAATTGGTGATAAAGACCAATCTTGTCGTTACAAGATTCAGATAAAAAGCCCTCCTCAGATATAGACAATTTTTTTTGAGCCACTAGACAGATAATATTCAGCCTCCTAGTTAGTTAAGTTACTTTGTAAGACAAATTTGGGTTTGAATTGGATTTTGTATCCACATCTCCTAGCCAGCTGCATAGTAGGTATTCTGTAATTGTTGGTTGATTAAGTTATGGGCTGAAGGAGTTCCAGTCGTGGCTCAGCAGAAAGGAATCTGACTAGCATCCATGAAGACACAGGTTCGATCCCCGGCCTCGCTCAGTGGGTTAAGGATCCAGCGTTGCCGTGAGCTGTGGTGTAGGTCACGGATGCGGCTCGGATCCTGCATTGCTGTGGCTGTGCTGTAGGCCGGCAGCTGTAGCTCCTATTCGACCCATAGCCTGGGAAACTCCTTCTGCTGTAGATGCGGCCCTAAAAAAACAAACAAACAAAAGTGATGGGCTGAAGAAATGAATAGAAAAATCTCCTGATTTAATGTTCTCATGTACTTTCTCCTCAGCCCCACTGAATTATTTGCCTTTATTCATGTATTATTTAGCCTTACACTTAGTAACTTCTAGCACGTTACCTGGCACATAGTAAGTACTTACTTACCATCATCGGATGGGTGAGTGAATAGATAACGAGCTACTGAGGTACTAGAAATGTTCTTTAAATTCAGTCAAATCATTGCTTTGTCGACTTCCCTTGACAGTCTACTGTAGACATAAGTTAAACCCATCTACACCATTGAAGGATTCATGCTGTATCCTTCATTGATACTGGTCTGTACATTTTAATCATCTGCAAAGAGAGGGAAGCTAGCTTTTCTGAGTTTAACTTGGTTATAGTCTCAGCAGTATCACCCTTTTAAAAATCATTAAAAAAATCTCCAAAATCAATCTTTTTCCTTCATTCGTTGTCATTGGTGCAAATGCTATGACCTCATTGGGAGGGTTGCCAGCATATTAAAAATAAGAACATAATACTTCCATGGAAGAGCCTTCCAGTGTTAACATAAAATGGATAAGCATTGACAGAACAATTAGATTGATTCACCTCTTAGAGCTAGCTTGTTGAGAGCTGACTCATCTGAAATAGCGTTAAACTATTCAGTTAAACAATGAATCTACAAAGAGCAGACCTAAGATATTAGATTCATTTTTATATTTATCTTTGAATTTTAACATTAAAAGAAAAAATGAAAACATTCTTTATAAAAAACATTTGTATTAATTTAGGCTTATCATTCATGTACCAGCAGCATTAAACTTATAAAAGATATGTAATGGCTCAAAGACTATTAGGTATTTGTGTCTAGTTTTAGGATGGTATCAGGCTGGGTATTCACAGAGAAAAGACCCTTAGCATTCTTAATTCAAATGAAATAAGGTGCACTGATTAAGGACATCTTTTGCATCAGTTAGGATTAGGTTTGGCTGTGAATAACAAATATGTAAAAACTAGTGCCTAAATGAGACTTTGATATATTTCAGTCTGGAGAGAGGGAGTTCAGGGCTGGGATGGTAGCTCCATAGTGTCAGGGACCCAAGCTTCTCTTATTTTCTTGCTCAGCCATGCCTGACTTAGATTCGCAGTGTCTTCTCAGAGACGGAGATGGCTCCAGCCAATTGCATCCTTACTCCCTGCATCAAAAAAGGGTGTCACCTCCATTTTTCTTTGGAAGTACCATTCTGGACTGGCACTTATATTGAACTCAGTCACATGGTCATTCCAAACTGCAAAAAGTTCTTGGAAATGTAGTCTTCTTCTTCCTCTTCTTCTTCCTCTTCTTCCTCTTCCTCTTCCTCTTCTTCTTCTTTTTCCTTCTCCTTCTTCTTCTTCTTCTTCTTCTTCTTCTTCTTCTTCTTCTTCTTCTTCTTCTTCTTCTTCTTCCTCTTCTTCCTCTTCCTCTTCTTCCTCCTCTTCCTCTTCTTCCTCCTCTTCCTCCTCTTCCTCCTCTTCCTCCTCTTCCTCCTCTTCCTCCTCTTCCTCCTCTTCCTCCTCTTCCTCCTCTTCCTCCTCCTCCTCCTCCTCCTCCTCCTCCTCCTCTTCCTCTTCTTCTTCTTCTTCTTCTTCTTTCCAGGCTAGGGGGTCGAATTGGAGCTACAGCTGCCGGCCTACACCACAGCCACAGCAACGCAGGATCTGAGCTGTGGCTGCTGTCCACACCACAGCTCATGGCCACGTTGGATTGCTGACCAACTGAGCGAGGCTAGGGATCAAACCCACATCCTCATGGATACTAGTCTGATTCATTTCCGCTGTGCCACGACAAGAACTCTGGAAATATAACTCTGGAACTCTTTTCAGTTGAGCAGCAATGTGTCTGGCCATGGCACCATGACTAATTTGTCCTGTGTCTTAGATGTACTAGAGATCAGGATTGATTTGACCACTGTTATTTAAGCTTATGGTACATTTTTAGGAGTAGAGTTTCATGTTGACCTTATACCATAATAGTAGGTCTTGATTAAATGATGTAGGAATTATAACTACTTATGAAAAACATGCTTGTTCAAAGAACCTCAGTTGAATGTACAAGTACTACAAAAGGCAAACGTCACCATTTGTGTTTATTTAAGTCGCCTATATTGTGTGGTATTCAGTGAGTCAAGGTGTTTCCAATGCTATGACTAATTTAAAGTAAAAGAATGAACCCATGACATTCTCACTGATAATGCTAATAAGTCTTAGGCTTAAATGCTATGTAGGCCAGTTAGCACTTTTCAATGCCACAGACTTCACAGGCACCCCGGTACTACTGGTTATGGGAGATAACCTAAGGGAGCATGGATCATTCAGTGCAACCCAAAGTACCTGTCTTCCTATGGCTCATTTATTCTTTCAAACCATTATGACTACCTAATATGTGTCAGATACTATGCTAGGTGTGGGGAAGCTAATGTGAATGAGACACATGCAGTTTCTGTCTTCATGAAGCTTAGTTATGGAGACAGACAATAAAGAACTAAAGAAGAAAATATCACATGGGGAGTTCCCATCATGGCTCAGTGGGTTAAGAAGCCAACTAGTATCCATGAAGATGTGGGTTCGATCCTTGGCTTTGCTCAGTGTTAAGGGTCTGGCATTGCTGTGAGCTGTGGTGTAGGTCACAGACACATCTCAGATCTAGCATTGCTGGGGCTGTGGCGTAGGCCAGCAACTAGAGCTCTGATTTGACCCCTGGCCTGGGAACTTCCATTTGCTGCAGGTGCAGCCCTAAAAAGAAAAAGAAAAAAAAGAAAAAAAATCACATGGTGATCATTGTTATATTGAGAATAGAAGAGGATGATCTGATTGAAAATGACTGAATGTGAGAAAGTTGGTACAGGAAAGTCTCCTCAGAAGGAGCAGAGACCTGAAATGACACGAAGGAGCCAACCTGAGAAGGTGTAGGAGAAGTATTCCAGGCAGAGGGAACACTTAGTTCAAAGGTCTTGAGGCAGAAATAAACTTAGTGCGGTCAAATGTTGGAAAGATGATTGGTTAAGTATCATTTTTCGATAGAATAAGGTACATTGATCTACTGGCTCTGCCATTGTTAACTGGCGGAAAGCCTTACAGTGATTCATTTTATCTTCTGGAACTTTGCATATGTTAGCAGTGGCAATTCTCCAGGTGGTAGGATTAGGGATTATTTTTATTTTTGCTTCTCCGTATGTCCATTTTCTTGCTTAATAATGAATATATATATATATATATATATATAGATATAGATATATATATATATATATTTTTTTTTTTTTGCCAAATAAGACAGACAAAAAAATCCCATGGAAGGTATAGAAATGCACTAGAGGAGGGAGTTCCCTGGTGGTCTAGTGTTTAGGACTCAGAGCTTTCACAGCTGCAGCTCAGGTTCAATCCCTGGTTTAGGTACTGAGATCCCATGTTAAGCCACCTCACACCACAACCAAAAAAAAAAAGACAAAGAAAAAGAAATAAAGAAATGCACTAGAGGACATTAGGAAAGGTAGCTTTGGGGATGACAGTAAAACAAAATTCACTGAAAAAATGAAATATCCTGGAAAACGTAAATATGGTGTTGGTAGAAATGAAGAAAGAAGTATTCAAGAGAGGGGTGAGACAACTTGCCAGGAAAAAGGAAGCTAGAAATGAGCAAATGGCAGTATCCTGTCACCTAAACAGCAGTGAAATCTCAGCCTTTCCTAAGACAGAGGGTGACGGTGTCCTCGATCCATGTGCTCAGGCACCAGTAACCCCAATTGTTTTGGTCACTGAGGTTACACAGGTGAGCCAGGCAGTCTTATGTATTAGTGGGTTGCTTAGCCTGGGGCCAGCCTCCCAATTTATCCTTAGAATGGAGCTGCAGCAGTCCCCAGAGCCTCAGCAGGCCAATGGCCAAGCTGCAGAGAAACTCTGCCTGGAGACATGTGTTGGAGTGGGTACAGTGAGCCTGATGCTGGCCATTCTCTGTCACGTGCTAGGCCATGCCTGGCAAGCTGCTCTCTATCTCAGAGGCTCACATTTTCTCATCTCTAAAGCAAAGGGGTGGAACTGGAACATCTTTAAGATAGTTTCTAGCTCAAAACTTCTATCTCAACTCTAAACCTCTTACTATGAAAATTCTTGTGGCTGTATTTTGCCCTGAGAGAAGCATAGTATTGACTGATAAGCAAAATTTGGGCCAGCGAAGCATCCAAGCATACCCAGAGCAGGGAGAGAAAAATAGACGATATGCTGATTTTTTTCTTTCCCTTTCCTTACCCTTTACACAGAAATGGTAATATTGGTGACATTCGTAGGGAGCAGGAGCTGGCCAGTAGGCCTTAGATTCTAGCTTATCCCTGCATTTGGGGAGTGGTTCCTCATAAGCCAGTGGGTGAAAGGGCCTTTCCAGAAAGTCCCTATTCTCCCCTAAAATGACTAATAACAGGTCCTGTTCTACTTTGATGGAAGGAAGTTTTAGCATAGGAATCACAGTGTACATATGGAGGAGGAAGGATGCCACTGAATGGTGAGAGACTTCCTGGTGTCATCACACTCCTGCCCAGTCCTCAGAAACTGTAGGAGGAAAGAGCTTCACTGGGTGAAGACACAGAGTATTGTGAAACTGTAAAGACATTGCCATTGAGTTGCACAATTCATACCGATACATGATTTGGCTTTTTTCTTTGCTATTATATTAATATTAATAGTATCATAAAGAGAGATTTATTCCGGGAGGGCTTATTAATTGAGTGTGGTGCTGTGAAGAACCGAAAACCTCTTCTTCCCTTCTCTTTCTATCAGAGGGTTGTTTTGGAGTAAAAAAAGAATCTAAAAGAGCCAATGTCATGCCATGCTGTGAGTTACTAAGTCATTGGCAATAGCAGTGAGCACCACTCCAGGTATAAAATATATTAAAAACATTAATACATGGAAGAACTTACTTCGCTGATTCTCTGTCCCTTGATTTCCACATTTCTAAAATGGGATTAAATTTTGTAAATTGTGAAACCTTTAAACATATGCATTAATAATAATTAGCTTATTTAACATTAATAATCAGAACATGGAAAGTTAGTGGAATGAAAAGGTTAAGGCAGTTACTGGAATATTGAATCGCCTCCTATACTATACGTACCTACTACGTGCAGGATATTTGGAAATAAACAAGCATATGCACAAGTTTATATCAAAAACAATCATAAGAACAGTGTGCATCAGTCCACAGGAAACTCAAAGCTCTCAGATGAGTTTTGGCCACATGGATTGACTTTCTTCTGAGCCTTGCCAAGAGTTTGGGAAATCAACTTAGGGGGAAAACTAAGGAAGGGTTTCTCTGATTTGTTGTCATTAAAATAAACTTCTAATTGGCTGTAAGTGTTCAATTGGATATAATTGGCATCATGTAAAAACCTAGAGAATAGCATTTCATTAACTGTAAGTTGTAGTTTTGTATCATACAATGAAATTGCTCAATTTGGAAAGGGGTTAAGAGTTGAACTGTATGAATGGCAAATTTTCTCCTCATATATGAGTAGTGCTTGGTGACTGTTTGAGGATGAACAGAGGATGGAGGCCAAAGATCCTTGCAGCAGTTTGTCCTTGCCTGGTCTGAATTAATGTTGAGATGTGAATCACAAGAAAAGTAAGACTGTCCCCAAATGAGGTAACTGAGGGGGCTCCCAGGGAAGGGAACATGGAAGGCATTATGAAGCAAGATAATTTTTTCATAAAATTCATCAGAGCAGTTGGACAGTCCATTAGAAGTTGGCACGTTACCAGCCACATCAAGACATTCAGAGAGGCTGCTGCCATCAGTCACCAAGGACATTTTGTCCTAGACTTTGTAAGCCAACACCATGGAGTAATGGTAGTGTTCGAAGCTGAGGGTGTCAGCGGGATGATGACACAAGTTCTGCCCAATGCTGGTCATGAGAGTTTCTGTGCACCATATCCTAGGTGGTACTAGACCTGTGACAGGAGATACTTAGAGGTCATTGCATCGAATCTCCTCATTTCATTCAAGAGGATACTGGCAAACCGTCTTGCCCAAAGCTGCACAGCAAATCTCCTGTTTCTTAGTCTAATGATCTTCTTACCATAAGAAATGGTTCACCTTGACTCTTGCATGCATTCCTTAAACATACCACATAAGTTATTTGAACTGTATGCCTATATGCAAGGAAAATCATTGCAACCACTGTGGCCATATAATAGCACTTTTCTGAGGCTGTCGTGTTGGTCATAACCAAAACAACAGTGTTCTTATAAATGAGACTCGTTGTCATGGCCAATACTATTCTACCAAATGCATTCTATTCTGTTTACAGCATACCACCTGGGAGGTTTTGAATCATAATTCCAACCAAAGAGAAATGCTGAGGTCTCTCACTGGTCACTTCTAATCTGGGTCATATCAAAATTCACAGAATATTGCCTTCATGTTCAGTACACTCCCAGTGGGAAAGAATAAGAAGCACTGCCTGAAGGATGTTTTATTTCTTGAGTGCATTCCTTCTACGCCAACAGCCGTGGTGGTCTGGTGGGCTCCTGGGCTAAAGGCAAAACCCACAATGATGTCTTCTTGGCAGAGAAGCTGCTACTACTTTTCTTATGTGCACTTTTCCATTCCCAAATGGTCTCCCTCTTGGGTCTCCCATGATTGCCCCCAACCCCTTCCCTCTCCCGCCTACTAGCCTTGAAAGGTGTCTGTTGTATTACACAAGTCCTCAGTGGTACAGCAATCTGGATCTATTTCCCAGACAGCTGCTTTGATTCAGGAAATGCTTGTCAGAACACAGATTCAGCTTAAAACTGTGTGGGATGAATGGATTACAGGAACAAGCCTTGTGTTCATTTGCCAAGTTCATGTCCATGGGCACGGAATACTTTCAAGCATGTGTCGACTCTTTGGTGATGTATGTTAGTTATGTGTTTTAACTCATGGACGCTTCCTTCCTTCCTCGTAACACCTCATTTGTCAAACTTGGGTAAGAGATGAGCTAATTCACATATGTGAGTTTTTCAAGTAGGTGGATGCTACCTTTTCAGTACCAAAGCTTGCTTTCTTTTAGCCTGTTTTGTGAACAGATTGATTAAATGAATTGAATATTCCTCTGCCGTCTACAGAATAAACCATATTGGTCCTTTCTTTAAAACTTAAGTGTGGAGTTCCTTGGTGGCTCAGCAGGTTAAGGATCTGGCATTGTCACTGCTGTGGCTTGGGCTCCATCCCTGGCCCAGGAACTTCTGCGTGCTGCAGGTATGGCCAAAAAAAAAAAAAAAAAAAAAAAAGCAAAAAGAAACAAACAAACCTAAGGGTAAATATAGCATAGCATGAGCGGCAATGATTTTTACCGAGTCCTGACACAGTTCTTGCTTCAGGAACTATTAAGGTGTTTGGGACAACTCACCTCTATACTCAGTGGCCCCAGCCTGTCACGCTATTTGAATTCTGGTACCTGCTTTGGAAAGTACTTTCTCTATTTTGTTTTCATTACTCAGAGCTCCCAGTTGCATTCTTCTCTTTGCCTGCATAATCCCCCTGCACTCCCCATCTCCCCAACTCCACAAGGCCCATTTCTTATTTCTTACAGCCGATATGCTGTGCACTGGAAAACTACAACTGAGCACGTTAGAGTTCTGTGTGCCAGAAGAGGGGATGAACTGGTCTTATAAAGTCACAGAGAACACTAATGGGAGGGGAGCGTGGGAACAGAGCATCTGAATGTTGACACATCTCATTTGAATCCTTCGGGGCTCTTTTTGTTTCCTTCCCAATTCTAGGCTGTGTTCTAGATCAGTGTTGTGCACTGATTTATTTATTACTGCAGGGCCCTAAGAAGAGATTCCAGAGGTGGCTGGGAGGTATGTGTAGGTTCTGATGTGGGTGTAGGGCACAGTGACAGTGTTAAGATTGTAGGTTGGGTCAAAGGGAGGCCGGTGATCACACACTGCCTCCCTTCTAACCAGAGCCTTATTCCTTTATCTTATGCATTGAAGGTAAGATTTCATTAACAGTCATCCAAAATGACAAATAAAAAGCCAAATGAAAGCAACAACTACAAAAATAAAACAACTTCTGTCCCTTAAAAAAAAGACAAATCTGGATAAGTAATGTGGTATTATAATTACATGAGTCCTTAGTTAGTTATCCTCTCTGAGAACATGCTTTTTTTTTTTTTTTTTTTGTCTTTTTAGGTCCGCACCTGCAGCATATGGAGGTTCCCAGGCTAGGGGTCCAATTGGGGCTGCAACCTCCAGCCTATGCCACAGGCACAGCAACGCCAGATCTGAAATGTGTTTGTAGACTACACCACAGCTCACAGCAACGCCAGATCCTAACCCACTGAACAAGGCCAGGTATCGAACCTGCATCTTCACGGATACTAGTCGGGTTCCTTACCGCTGAGCCATGACGGGAACTCCAGAACATGCTTTATAATGTGGTGTTATCATGGGTTGGGAAGGCATTTAACATTTTCTAGGTATTTGGAAACCATCTAGTTCAAAGATTTTTGTTTAAAGAAAATAACAAGATGGTAGATTTTATTTTATTATTATTTTATCGGAGTATCTATGACATATAATATTATTAGTTTCAGGTGTCCAACAACGTGAATCAGTTATACATATACACATATCCATTCCTTTTCAGATTCTTTTCCCATATAGGTCACTACATAGTGCTGAGTATATTTCCCTGTGCTATTCAGTAGGTCCATTCCATATATCGTTACTCAACCATTACATTTATGGTAGTGTGTATATGTCAATCTCTACCACCTATTTTATCCCTCCCCCCAATATTTTCCCTTTCATCTAATGCAAAGAGTTTAACTCACTGAATAGCACAACATTTAACAATCATAAGTACCATTTTACATAACTTGTACATTTCTTTTTCCTATTTGAGTTGAACAGTAGCGTGTGCTTTCAAACAGTGACATCTAATAGCAATATAATGTGAACTGCCTGGAGAATTTAAAATGTTCTAGTAGCCACATTAAGAAACTAAAAATAAATGGGCAAAAATAGTTTAAACAATTTCAATCTTATAGTTAACTCAGTATATCCAACATCTTTTCATTTTCATATATTATCAATATAAAGACTATATTGCTTTGGCTTTTAAATTTAAATTACTTAAATGAGTTAAAATTAAAATTCCAATTTTTCATTCACTCTTGCTATGTTTCAAGTGCTCTGCCGCATGTGTCTAGTGACTACTATATTAAATAGTCTGGGTTTAGAACATTTTTGAGACATTGAAAATATTCAACAAAGATTGGCTGGCACTTTCATGGGAAGAGCTTAAAGCAAAATCTCATTAATTTGAGCTCCACTAGTTCGGAATTTATGATAATTTTATCAGAGTTCAGCTAAAGTTTACAATCTGATCTCTCTCAGTGGAGAAAGGTTTTACTTGGCACATTCACCATATAAATCAGATCACAGGAGGCATGTTTAATCCACTTAAGAGTATTAAGTATTTTGTGGGACTTTAGCACAACATTTATGAATGCAAAAATATTCTGCTATGCACAGCAGAGTGTCCTATATTTGTTAAAGGGCATCTAACATGGTGTCCTCTCCTTTGGGACACTTTATTAGCAGTTAGTTAATGTTGCACTACTTTTGAAAGATTTAGACATCATATTTCCTCTAGAATTGTCAAAAAACTTGATTTGTTAGTATTTTAGATAATCATTACCTAAATTCCATAAAACTTCACAGATAGAGTCTTTGTCAAACTTAAATATAAAAATAAAAATGGAACTTTGCTTCAAGGTGATAGTATTTTTCTTACGGGGTGATGAAGTTACAATGAAATTAGGTACTTCATAAACTGCAAGATGTTTCCCGCATGCCATTTATTCATTCATTTTTTCTTTTTTCTGGTTTTTATAAGCCAAGCCTTGTGCTAGATGGCAGAGGTATAGTCACGAACCAGACGGACAGACAAGCCCTCACAGAACTTACAAGCTGGTGAGGAGAGACAGGACGTTAAAGTAGGGTTGGGGGCAGTAAAGATATGATAGGAGAAGCACCAGTTGCTGAGAAAATATATAGGAGAGTAACGTAGCCCAGACTAGTTGGAGGGGATAGTCAGAGAAGCCTTCCTGGAAGAAGTGGTATCTAGGCTGAAACCTGCCAGTTGATTTGGAGTTAGCCAGGCGAAGGAGTGGACCAAGTGGTAAGAGTGCTCCAGAAGGAGGAAACAAAATGTGCAAAATCCACGAGGTGAAAGGGAGAGCGTGAAGCAGTCCTGGACGTGAAAGTCATTCTGTGCCGCTGCAGTCGGGAGTCCTGATGAAAGAGGGAGCCTTGATGCAGGTCAAGAGACCAGTAGGAACCAGATCACAAAGGACCTAAGGAAATTGGACTTTATTTTATCCCAGGGGCAATGGATGACCATTGAAAAGTTTCATGCAGGGCAGTCTCATGATCTGGTAATGCTGTGGAATTATCATTTTGGCTGTTGTGTGGAGCAGGGGCTGTGGGAGGGTGAGAATAGAAGCCATGAGATCAGAGAGGTCTTGGCTGGAAACACTGGGGGCCCAAACTAAGGGATTGGGGAAGGTAGGCAAAATGTGATAGATATTTGGGAGGTAAAAACAATAAGCCTTAGCAGTGGTTGGGATGTGGAGGGAGAGGGACAAGGAAGAGTGGTGTGGGCACCTGGGGAAATGGTAGCACCTGCCATTCACTAAAATGTAGAAAACGGCAGGTGGAGCAGGCTGTGTGCATGTGTGGCGCGGTGCTCGAGAGGTCAGTCTGGCTGTGCTGCAGCTCATATCTTGGGAGTGGTCTCTAAGCAGGGATATTCTGCAGTCATTTGGATTTGTGTTGTACCCTAGTCTGCTGAGATACCTTGGCCTTTGAAATTCCAAAGGAAATGATTCGTTTATTTATTTATTTATTTATTTATTTATTTTATTTTATTTTTTTTGGGAAAGAGCTTTCTGATTTATTTTTAGTTAGGAGGGTAACATTTCTCCGATAGTTGGATGCTTTTTTATTTTTTTATTTTATTTTTTAATTTTTTTTATAATTCTTAATGGATTTTATTTCAATTATAGGTGTACATAAATCATCGTTTTTTATTACTCAATGAATTTTATTACATGTACAGTTGTACAAGGCTCATCACAACCCAGTTTTATAGCATTTCCATCCCAAAGTCCCAATGCATCCCGCCACCCCCCCAAATCTGTCTCATTTGGAAACCATATGTTTTTCTTTTTTTTTGCTTTTTGTCATTTTAGGGCCGCACCCACAGCATGTGGAGGTTCCCAGGCTAAGGGTCTAACAGGAGCTGTAGCTGCCAGCCTACACCACAGCCACAGCAATGAGGGATCCGAGCCGTGTCTGCAACCTACACCACAGCTCACAGCAACGCTGGATCCTTAACCCACTGAGCAAGGCCAGGGGTTGAACCTGCAACCCCATGGTTCCTAGTTGGATTCGTTAAATGCGGTGTCACAACGGGAACTCCACCATACGCTTTTCAAAAGTCTGTGAGTCAGTATCTATTCTGCAAAGAAATTCATCTTGTCCTTTTTTTACATTCCATATGTAAGTGATAGCATTTGATGTTGGTGTCTCACTGAGTGACTTCACTTAGCATAATTTTTAGGTCCATCCATGTTGCTGCAAATGCTATTATTTCTTTCCTTTTAGTGGGTGAGTAATATTCCAATGGAAATTATTCAAACCCCATCCCACATGCAGTGGGAGCTCTGTATGCTTCCTGAAGTTGTTACAGATTCTTAAAGGGGTGGTTAATGTTTTTCCTTCTTGCCTCTAGACCTCAGTTCTGGTCTCTGCTGTGTTAGTTCAGCTGATGAATCATCTCCCTGTCCTGGTTCTATGCCACACCTTCCCAGCTGTTGAACTAAGCTACTTTCCTTAATTTCCACAAAACCCCAAACCCAAACCCAGTCACACAAGGGCATCGTGTATGTGGCAGGTTTGACTCAGATTTGTGGAAATGAAAGGGGTTGGGGTGGCAGGAGTGCAGTACAATGAAAAATAAATAACCCCATCCTTGTTCTTAAGAAGCCCTCGGCCAATTTGCCAAGCTGGGCTGCAACCTCCTCCTGAAATTGCTTTGTGCCCTCTCTGCTTTTCCTTTCTCAGTGCCTCCTAGCAACAGAAACAAAGAAAACAAAAGCAAGCATGCCATCAGATTATGCTTAATTTCTTTATAGTTCCTTTCTGCGAGACATCTTTTCATGTCCAAAGATTCAAAATGTACTCTGCTAAAAGTGGTATATCTTTTGGGTTCTCCCCAACCCTCCCTGCCCCCCCCAATCTACCACATCTTTGTGGAAAAGGAGGGATATGAGTTATTTCACCACTTATATGAATGATACTCTCCAGGAGGAAAATAGCCAGAGTTAGTTTTGATTTTAAATATCTACTTGTTTCCCATCATTATTTGAGTCTGGCTTCTTGGGAGTAGTCTGAAGGTAGCGGTTTGACAGTTACCATTAGAAAGCTTCTACTCGAAGCAGTAGGAGTGCATGTGATCAGCGGAAGAGAGCATGCATAGTGAGAAGAGAAGGTGGCCTAGGACAGAAACCTGGGGCCCACCAGTGTTGACGCCTTACATTTTAAGGGGGCCACAGAAGACAAGGGGCCCTAAAAGGGGAGTGAGGAGGGTGAAGAGAGGCAGAAAAGCAGCAGAGTGCGTTATCCTGAAAATCAAGGTAAGAGTGTATTATTTCTTATCAGAAAAGAGGCGAAATCTGGGTTGTGTGCCTCTGTAGCCCAGGGTCTGTCCGAGTGCCTGGAATATATGAATGCTCAGTGAATACTTGTTGAACTGTTATGGGCAACCTTGCTAACCTGACTTGTACTCTCTTATGGTCAGTACAGTAGCTGTTCCAATTCTTTTCCATATATTTCAAGTGTCCAGTGTATGCCATCCTTCCGCACCCTCATCTTGTGACTTAGCTTTAGGTCCTCTGAGAAGTGTTCCTTCAGCTTCTTTTTCTCACGCTTACAGCTTCCAACACAGGTCTCTACAAGCGCGCTCTCTGCTTCAATGTGCATTTGTCCCTCTTTTCTTTCCCATGTGTCTGGGAGATAAAGCTGGTCCTGCTCTTTTGCCAAGGCTCATGACACTGTCTACCAGCTCTTTCCCCTCACGGAAGCTCTGATCTGTGATTATCAGAAGCTCTTATGGTCAACTTGCCTATATTAAGAAAAATTAGGAACCTAATTATCATTAAATGGCATTTAGTAAATAATAACTTTCAAAACTTTGCCTCCAAGTTTTTGTTGCTGGTGAGGGGAGAGAGAAATGAAAAAACTCATGGTGATGAAAAAAACATGAACTTCTGGTCCATTTACCCTCTTTACATCCTTTCAACTGGAGAGAGAACTGTACTTCAGGTTTCAACCCTTCAAAACTCACTTGTATTTAACTCCTTGTAATCTGAGTTTCTCTGTTATCAGAACTGCTTTCCTATGGATTTGGCTTGCCAGATCTGGCTTTTTCCTCAGATCTGATCCACCTCATCTGATTGCCAGTCTTTTTAAAAAATTTTATTGAAGTAGAGTTGATTTACAATGTTGTGCTAATTCCCTCTGTACAACAAGGTGATTCAGTTTTACATATATATATTCCTTTTCATATTCTTTTCCATTGTGGTTATCACAGGATATTGAATATAGTTACCCATGCTATACAGTAGGGCCTTGCTGTTTATCCATCCTATATATACTAGTTTGCCTTTGCTAACCCTAAACTCCCAATCCTCCCCTCCCCATTCCCCTCTCCCCCTTGGCAACCACAAATTTGCTCTCTCTCTCTCTCTCTTTTCTAAGGGCCACTCCCGTAGCATATGGAGATTCCCAGGCTAGGGGTCTAATCGGAGCTATAGCTGTTGGTCTACGCCAGAGCCACAGCAACACCAGATCCGAGCCGCGTCTGCAACCTACACCACAGCTCACGGCAACGCCGGATCCTTAACCCACTGAGTAAGGCCAGGGATCGAACTTGCAACCTCATGGTTCCTAGTCAGATTCGTTTCGGCTGCACCACGACAGAAACTCCTGTTCTCTATATTTGTTAGTCTGTTTCTGTTTTGTAGATAGGCTTATTTGTGCCATAGTTTAGATTTCACATGTAAATGATATATGGCATTTGTCTTTCTCTGACTTACTTCACTTAGTTGAGAATCTCTAGATGTGTCCATATTGCTGCAAAAGGCATTATTTTGTTCTTTTTGATGGCTGAGTAGTATTCCATTGTATATATGTGTCACATCTTAATCCATTCACCTTTCGATGGACCATTAGGTTGTTTCCATGTCCTGGCTATTATAAATAGCATTGCAGTGAATGTAGGGGTGCATGTATCTTTTTGAATTATAGTTTTGTCCAGATATGTGCCCAGGAGTGGTATTGCTGGATCATATGTTAGTTCTGTATTTAGTTTTCTGAGGTGCCTACGTACTGTTTTCCATAGTGATTGTACCAATTTACATTCCCACCAACAGTGGGTTGGTAGGAGGACTCCCTTTTCTCCACACCCTCCCCAGCATTTGTCATTTGTAGACTTGTTAATGGTGGGCCATAATATTTTTAATGAAGAAAAGCCAATGTCCATGAGTGCTGAGGTATCTGGTAAATTCAGAGCAAATGGAGGATAATCTCAATACTTATTTTTTCATATTTAATTTTGTAAATATTTTAATATACAGTTTTCACAGGTAGTAACTTTTTGTCTCCAATCAGAGATGCTTTCTTCAACTAATATTTTTATAAGACAATGCATCAAATAAGTTGTCTGAATTTATGATTTAAAAAAATTCTTTGCCAGGAGTTCCCTTCGTGGCTCAGTGGTTAACGAATCCGACTAAGAACCATGAGGTTGCAGTTCGATCCCTGGCCTCGCTCAGTGGGTTAAGGATCCGGCGTTGCTGTGAGCTGTGGTGTAGTTCGCAGATGCGGCTCGGATCCCGCGTTGCTGTGGCTGTGGCAAAGACCAGCGGCTACAGCTCCTGTTAGACCCCTAGCCTGTGAACCTCCATATGCCGTGGATGCGGCTCTACATAAAGGCAAAAAGACTGAAAAATAAATAAATAAATAAATTCTTTGCCAATTATAAATGATGCAGACTCATAGGCTTTCTTGATTTCATTTCATTACGGTACAGAATATATATGTATCCAATTAAAAAAAAGAACTCCTTGAAAAACTCTTTTCATGAATAAATAACCTGAAAAACAATTATGGAATTTAAAAATCAAGGAGTTCTCTTCATGGCTCAGCAGTTAATGAACCCAACTCGGATCCACGAGGATGAGAGTTTGATCCCTGGCCTTGTTCAGTGGGTTAAGGATCTAGCATTGCCGTGAGTGCAGGTCACAGACACGGCTCGGATCCCACATTGCTGTGGCTGTGGTGTAGGCCAGCAGCTGAAGGTCTGTTTCGACCCCTAGCCTGGGAAGCTCCACATGCTATGGGTGAAGTCCTAAAAAGCAAAAAAAAAAAAAAAAAGTTAAAAATCAAAATTTGTACACCATATGCTTTGTCATTGTTTGATTTGTTTCGGTCCCTTATTTGCTCTTGTAGAAATATATTTTACTGTCTTTTGCAAACTTCATTTTCAATTACTAGAAATTATTAAAAGCTTCAAAGAGTAAAGCTTTTATCAGTCCACCTGTTAAAGACTCAGTTAAGATTTTTAAATAATTTTGAACAAAACACAACCAAAATTTAGATAACTAATTTACAAGTCCAGTTTTCTAGTATACTTAGGTTGCTATAAGATGTAGTTCTTCAATGTCTCAAAAAGATCTAAAATCTAATAGTTGATGGTCATCAAAGTGAGAAAGCATACTCACTTCGCTAATATATTGGGCATACCAATATATTGGGGTAAGTTTTGGTATTCAAATAGCTTCCCGAGGAAATGTTTTATTGCCTTATTAACCTGCGTGTGTATATATATATATATATATATAATGTTTGTACATTTTGACATCTACAGCTTCTATTTCAACTGGGAGACATTGACCTTCTTTAGGTGTACCTAGGGATCATGTGTGCGCCACAGATCAAAGTACAGTTCTGCTCCATAGGCTTCTTCTTAAATTAGTAAAAACAATGTTTTTCCAGTGATGCTATGTCTCACCTATGTTTCGTATTGGTATTGCCACTCAAAAACAAATATTTTATTTTTACTATTGAAACTTTTAGTTGAATTTACAGTCAAATTCACAATAAAGTCAGATATTTTAACTGAATTAAATTCCATAGCTTTACTTTGCTTCCATGAATTGGAACAAAGAAATCAAGTAATTATTGGATATTCTATTTAAAGCATCTGATGGCACAGATGCAACTAGCATCCTTTAAGTCTTTGGGAAGTTCTCCTGCTCGTGCAACCAATATATTAATAGCTGTAGCTTTACTTTTCCTCAAAATATTAGGAAATTTAGAATGGAAAATGAGTTAAATTAAGAGTAGTCATTTGATTTAAGTGAAAATCACGTTTCACAGAGTGATGTGGAAGAGTCTATGTACCTTCTGCAGCTGCATGTTTTCTTTGGACAGATTCTTAAAATAAACACTAACTTTTGAAGGAGATAAGGATGCTTTTTCAGCATAATTGTGACTTCTTGTAAGCAGCTTTTTGGCAGGGAAGAGCTCTCTGCAGGAGGCCCCTTTTGTCTTGTCACTAAGCTTAAACCAGGCACCCCCATGCTCTACTCATCTCCAGCCCAAGTACACCTCTCAAATCTTTTGATCACACAATACCTTGCCTGATGTGTGGGTTCTTTCCGTAGATCAAAGACATAGAAATGAAGAATCAGTAATGAACAGATGACCAAACCTCTTCCCTAGCTTCCCTTTCAATTATCTCTGAACAAACTGTGTGAACAAGGCAACATCTAAAGAAAGATCACACGGAGTTAACAAGCCTGCACACCTGCACACAAGCCTGCATACAGTGGGGGGAGGTGACGACTCTGACTCCTGGTCGCAAGGATTCACTCAGATCACTGCCCCTTTACCCTTTAAAAGCTTTTGTGGCTGGGCAGAATCTTCAGAGAGAGTTTTTGGGAACACTGAGTCCACCATCTTCCCAGATTGCCAGCCTTCTGATTAAAAGCAGCTTTCCTTTCTACCAACATTTGTGTCTCAAATACAATTGATTTTTGAGCTGCGAACAGCCGGGCCTCATTCAGTAACATTCTGGCTGTTATGTGGGCAGAGCACTATCACTTTGGCTTCCGTGGTGGAGAGGAAATGCTGGCAAGGATTTTGTACAAATTTCCCATCTATTGTCAATTTTCTTCAGAAGTGGAAATGTGGTACTTAATTTTTCATTAAATATGCACTTTAATATTTTGAGTTTAGGAGTTCCTGTCGTGGCTCCGAAGAAATGAATCTGACTAGTATCCATGAGGATGCAGGTTCGATCCCTGGGCTTGTTCAGTGGGCTAGGGATCTGGCATCGCCATGAGCTGTGGTGTAGGTCGCAGATGCCTTGGATCTGGCATGGCTGTGGCTGTGACAGGCAGCTGTAGCTCTGATTCAACCCCTAGCCAGGGAAGCTCCATATGCCATGGGTGTAGCCCTAAAAAGCCCCCCAAAAATTGAATTTATTGTTACACAAAAGGGTCCTTGTAAAATAAAAAAAAAAAACTTGCCAAACGATTAAATAAATAGTTGTGCATTTATACTGTACAATAAATAACAGAGCCACTGTAGCAAGAACCATCAGACTGCTCTCCACAACACTGCAGCGAGGCTGCTGTCTCTCTTCCCTATTTACGTACATCTAAGAGCTCCTGCTTTGAGTAACTTGCAGGTCAAGGTCTGGCCCCAGCACAGTTGGCTGGTACATCAAGTGTCCAGCTAGGGCAACGGACACAAATAATTCCCCTATGCTCCCTGAAGCCAGAAGGAGGTAGCTACTGCTTGCTGGTCATATCAGAGAGCACTTCATTTCAGGAGGGACTGTGCTTCAGTATGTTCTTGAAAGGCAGGTGTTTGTTGTGGATCAGCAGAGATGGTAATCTTTTTATTTCGTTACCTTTTAGATTTAACAGTGTGTTAAAGTGAGCACTCTCGGCATGACACATGGCTCTCACACCCTTCTACAGGAAACCAGGTTGGATCCACAACGTACAGGGAACCCCAAACACCTCAGCTTATTTTAATGAAACCATTTATATTAATGATACATTAAAAACTCACCAGGACAAATGCTCAAAGAAATGGGATTGTGGGACAATAGGCACATAGAAACTGTCCTCTCCTGGGCACCAGGGATTTATGATTAGCATATGTTTGGCTCAGTTGGAGAAAAACCACACGTTCACAGATAACCTATTACTCCTTGATGCATCCTACAACTTGGCTTTTTCAATCTTCTTCCTCTACAAACTGTAAGATTCTTGAGAGCATGGACTAAAATTTGTTTTGGTTTGGAGTCCCCTTAGCATCACATCCAGTTGTTTCTTAGTAAACATGATTCAGTGGTTAGTCTTCTCTTTGGAAAAGGCAGTTTGACAAAGTAGGAATAGCCTGGTCTTAGCTTTACTACTCCTAGGTGTGAGATATTTGAAGTTTACTCAGTTTCCCCATCTGTAATTAGGGGTCAAGAAGCCTATCTTATAGGTGGGCTGGATTATTTGTTGTCCACTAGTATACTGGTCCCTATCTAAAGTTTCCCTGGCTCACAGGGATTAAACTTGGAGCAAATTTTCATAGAGTCCCTTTCCAGCATGTGTCTGGGTTATAACCATTCAGTGGGAGGGACTTATGTGACTTTTACAAGCAAAAGAGAAGGAAGGGAGTTCCCTGATGGCGCAGTGGGATAATGATCCAGTGTTGAGTGTTTTCACTGGTGTGGTGTGGGTTTGATCTCTGGCCCAGGAACTTCTTCATGCCACGGTTGTGGCCAAAAGATGGGGGGAGAGAGAGAGAGAGAGGGAGGGAGAGAGAGGGAGAGAGAGAAGGAGAAGCTGGATCATTAGATCATCAACAGCATCCCTTGGCTTTTGGGGTCCTCCTGAGACTCTCCCACTAAATGGCTGTAGCAGCTGAGGTCATCACAGCAATCTCCTTAAGATCGCTGCACTTTGGGATTTCTGGAGAGTGGCTTTCCTGACTTTCACTCCCCTAGCTCTTCCAAAGGTTGAAAAGCTAATTCCCTGTTATTTGACCTTTCCGTTTAAAATACAGTATAGCTCTGTTTTCCCAATAAGCTCTAACTGATACCTGGAGTGGTTGTAAGGATGAAATTACAGACTATATGTAAAGGGTTCACCATAGAATGCCACTGGCACCAAATTGATGCTCAGTCCACAGTAGCTGTTCTTATTGTTATCATCATCAGTAAAATACATTCATTTACTCTTTTGCTCATCCTTTCTCGGGACAAATCTTGTGCTCTAACTTTGTACCTTCAAATCCATTCTCTGCTCACAAGTCTCTAAAGTGAGGCTGTTGGTGGGAAGACCATTTTTACTGTCCATGGCTCCATCCTGCTCCATCTGTGACAGTTATTGGCCCATGGTTCTCTGTCTTGATTGCTAACCAGGCATGGTAGGTGCAGGTGTAGAGTCCTCATAAAGATGAGGACTGAACTTTAATTTAGAGGAGGAAGGCAGTGGGATAAGGAGAGGAAAGCCTAGGGTCTTCTGCTTAGTGAGCAACTGATATAGATAGACAGACAGCTAGGGAAAGGGTGACTCTACCTCATTCCGGTGCTAAAGTCCACCTCACTCTCAAATACACTTCCAGGCTGATTTGTGATGACACTGCCCTGTCATCAGTGGAGAATGAGTGTCACTGCCCCTCCTTGTTCCCATTTACACAATTTATGACCTTTCTTTTTAACATTCTGATCCACCTCCACCAACATAGATATTGATAGGATAAAGAGAGAGAAGAAGAATATTTGCTCTAAACTCTGACATCCCCCCTCCTCCCTTCTCCATCCCCGAAGCACCACTTGGAACTATAACTGTACTCTCCATCTTTTGAGTATATGAAGAGAACTGTGGGGATTAAGAGAGTTTACCTCTTTGGGTCTGCTTTTCTATTTGTCAAATGATGCAAGACAAATTTCTCTTGCAAGAAACCCCAGGTATGCGCCGGTATTTGTAGCATGGTAGCATAGTATGGTGGAAATAGCATTGATGTGGGTAAGAGGAGATCTGAGTTCTCAGCCTAGCTATGATATCTCAGACAATTTATTTCTCCTTTATGGAACAGATTTCTTCATGTATAAAATAGGGAATTGTACAGATCTCTAACCCTTTACCCAAAACTTTTGAGTCTAGATACAAGTGAGAGTTCAAAATTTTTCAGAATACTAGAAAAGGAATATACTTTTTTTAATTGCTCAGTGAATTTTATTACGTTTATAGTTGTACAACAATCATCACAACCAAAGTTTATAGCATTTCCATCCCAAACCCTCAGTGCATTCCCCCACCCCCAACCTGTCTCATTTGGAAACCATAAGTTTTTCAAAGTCTGTGAGTCAGTATCTGTTCTGCTAAGAAGTTCATTGTGTGAAAGGGAATATATCTTATGTAACACTTTCATCAGTTAGGGACAACATCCTATAATCAAATATATTAATATTTCTGCAGCAAATGTGTAAACAGTCACAATGACTGGGATAGGTTCTATAAATAGCCTAATGTCAGATCAGGTCAGATTTTGGCTGACAAAATGAATGACTAGGTGGATCCAGCCATGTAAAGACCAGAGGGAAGAGCAGACTAGACAGAGGGTAAAGTTAGGGTTAATATTGTGATGTGGGAATGAGCTTGGCCTTTGTGGAACAAAGGAAAGGCCCATGGGGCTGAAGGTGATCAGGTGAGGAAGAGAGTTGTGGGGGAGGGATGGAGGGCTCCAATCATAGAAGGCCCTGCTGGCCTAGGTGAGGAGATGGGATTGTATTCTAAGTGTAGTATAAAGATTGTTGAAGGCCTCAAGCAAGGGGGGGTGTAACATAATCTAAATGAACTTTGAGCCAAGTTCCTGCTGAGTGGCACGTGACAAATAGAGATGATCAAGGGAGATGGCTGAGGAGAGGCCAGGGAGCTTGGAAGGAATCAGGAGCTCCAGCTATAGAAGCCGCAAAAACAATATCAAAAAGAAGCATACCTGGAGTTCCCGTTGTGGCACAGCGGTTAACGAATCCGACTAGGAACCATGAGGTTGCGGGTTCGATCCCTGGCCTCGCTCAGTGGGTTAACGATCCGGCGTTGCCGTGAGCTGTGGTATAGGTCGCAGACGCGGCTCGGATCCTGCGTTGCTGTGGCTGCGGCGCAGGCCAGTGGCCACAGCTCCGATTAGACCCCTAGCCTGGGAACCTCCACATGCCGCGGGTGCGGCCATAAACCCGCGGCCATAAAATGA
>PVHT021183598.1:1362665-1430126 GCA_004024745.2 Catagonus wagneri
AAAAAAAAAAAAAAAAAAAAAAAAAAAGAAGCATACCTGTTGACAGTTGATGAAGGGTCAAGTACAATGAAAATCAGAAACTGGCATTGGAGTTGGCAACATGGAAGAAATCATTGCCCCAGAAATGGTCTCAGTGAGGAGGTGGGGACAGAAGCCTGATTGGAGTGGGTTGAGGAAGAACAGATTCTGCCGTTAAGGGGAGCAGAGAATGGGGCTGTGCTTGAAGAGATGTGGGATGAGGGTACCATCATCGGAATGTTGGACTAGTGTCAGGAGTGGGACAAATGTTAGGGACCCAGTAGGGTGGGGGCAGTCACATTGCTGGAAGCCAGTATCACAGAATGTGACCAGCCATAGCTAATGGGCTCCAGCCCTAACTGATGCTGCCATGATTGCCAATAATAATTTTTGTCAGCTCCGGAAGCCTGCTTTAGGCTTTCTCGTGCAGATGTACTGGGAATAATGATAATTAAAAGCATTTGGAGAAATGTCAGTGCCTGAATACAAATGCTTCTAAGCTCATCATTCCCAGGAGATTACCTCTTCCCTAGGCCAGTTTTTATCTGAGGTCATTTATCTGTTACTTAAGAATTCCCAAGCTTATCTTAAACCTGGCTGGTGTTCTGTGTTGCTCATGTTTTAAAAGCTCATTCTTCTGAAATTGGAATAATCTGGCATTTCTCAAAATGAAAGGCAGCTCACCAGAAGCCCCCACAATTCTTTCTCTGGGAAAAACAAAGTATTGGAGGCAGTCTGGTTGGCTTGGGTACAGTTTAAGAGAGGCAGTTCCATTTCTTACTCAGCTGTCTCCTCCAGCAGGGCATTTTGAAAGCATTGCCCCATGCAGGACCCTGGAGAGCAGGCCAGTGAAGCAGGCAGAATGGCATCTCCTTTCAGGGACTGTTTGGTTTACATCGATGGAAGATTTACCGTTATTATAATATGCCAGATATTCGGTTCAGTGTTTCACCCTCATGACCTCACCAGATCCTGATCTGGGAGGTAGATTATTCGGGCATGCCACTTCACAGACCAGGAAACTGAGGCTCAGAGAGCTAAAATAATTTGCCCAAAGACATAGTTAGGAAGCTGCAGGGCTGGGACTTGAAATTCTAGGGCAGCACTGTCCCATATGGTAGGCACTAGGCACCTGTGACTATGGAATAGAAATGTCCCTGTTGCCAACAGAGGAACTGCATTTTAATTTTAATTAAACATATTTAAATGTAAATAGCTCCATGTGGCTAGTGGCTACCCTAATGAGTAGCACAGCTCCTGGAGTCTGTGTGCTTTCTACTCTAGCACGCTGGGTCACTGTAAGAATGGCCAATGCCCAATTAAATCTTGGAGACAGTTTTTTTTCTTTGGTTGTCTTTTTAGGGCCAGACTGACAGCATATGGAAGTTCCCAGGCTAGGGGTTGAATCAAAGCTGTAGCTGCCAACCTATGCCACAGGCACAGCCATAGCAATGCCAGATCTGAGCCACGTCTGCGACCTACACCACAGCTCACGGCAACGCCGGATCCTTAACCCACTGAGTGAGGCCAGGGATTGAACCCGCATCTTCAGGGATACTAGTTGGTTTCCTAACCCGCTGAGCCACAATGAGAAATCCACAGAGACAAGAGTTTTGGGTGAAGGAGAAAAGAAGAACTTTACTTCTTAGCCAGGAAAAGTGGGACACAGCAGGGTAATGCCTTCAAAAACTGTGTGTCCCAACCTGGGAGAATTTGGTGAGGAGTTTTATAGCCACGGTTCAGAGATGGGGTTGCTGATAAGGATCAGGGTGTGGGTAGGGTCTGCCTTCCCTCAGTCTAGAGATCATCTAGCTTCAGGGGGTCTCCTGCTGGGCTTCTGTAGTTCTGAGGTTATCAAACTATGACCTTCTTTCTGGAATGAAGAATACTTCATCAAGTAGTTAATGTCTTCCTTTTGCTGGGGGCCTTAGTTTTACAGAACAGCTCCAAGACAGTGTTCTGTACATTCCTTGAGGAGGAACCAGGATCCTGCCTCAAGGCTCCACTATTGTCTCTTGACTGCTCCTCCCTGGTCTCTGCATCCCCTCCCTTCCCTGATTAGCAACCATTTGAATCTGTCCTTTGGAACTCAGGGAAGGTCACAGGAGGTTCAGTGAAGCCTGTTTTCTAAAAACAAGATGCAGGGAACACAGAAAGCCTTTTATGCCCAGGGGCCCCATAGGGTCCTGCTCAGTTTTAGTGTCACAAGGATGGCCAAACTTTTGTCCCCTTGGCTTTGGGGGCAGCAGCATTTTCTAGTCCATCCCTAGAGTGCTGAATGTAAGCTCCAGCCCCCAGCACACATAGCAACTAAGAAAAACAATGAACCCCACCCCCCAGTACAGAAAAGAAGTGAGATGTGACTTAGGCAGTGACTGAGTGATGAGCTAGCTTCACATCCCACAAACAATCACGAAGTCGAGAATCAAGACAGTGGTGGACTGCCTAGGTGGGCTGTGTAACCCAGGCTGCAGTACTGGGGTAGGTATTTCTTGCTAGTTATTGCTCAGGACTCAGTTATAGTTCACCCTCCCCCAGTCCTAGCTCCTCCCAGCCAAATGCACCAAACGCAGGTCAGTGAAGGATCCACCAGTGTTCATCCTTTACTGACCTGAGCAACACCCTGCATTCTTTCATCAGCATCTTAAGAGAAGTCCAATCCTCGGGACTCACATTTTCAACCTGTTTGAATGGGGTAAGAAGGGCAGGGAACATTCTCTGTCTCTGCCTGTCCCTCCTTTGTTTGCTTAAACATGATTGCCCTTTGAGATATGACCAGGGTGACTTCCTGGTACCCTTCTCCCTAAAGCAGAGATCAGAAATCTTTTTTATATTTATCTCCCTTCTTAGTTTGTCTTTAGTGAATGGAATGGAAAGCATTTCCCGAGGTCTTTCTAGCTCTGTTTTTCATCCAGATCGTTAGGATGGAAATTCCCACACAAAAAACAGCACTCTGGTGTGTAGGTGTTATTTTCCCCAGGCTTTCCAAGTGTTGTATAGCTGAGCCTGCATGCTAGATAATTTTCTTGTTTCCCTTTGCCAATTAGGGCCAGAATTTTTATTTATGGGATTCTTAACTTACCTTACCTGTAGATCTACCCTGTAATTTAAAGGCAGTCTTCCTGCCCTAATCTCCTTACTCTAACTCACTAGTTTCATTCCTTTTCTCCATATACCTTGTCTGGAAGCACACCAAGCAGTCAAGTTCTGCTTGGGAAACTGCACCCAGATTCCTCCGTGATTAACCCTGAGTCATCATATAGGGGACTGATCTCCTCTGCTAGTTCTCCTTGGGGCAAGGAGTAATTTCTGTGGCTGAACTTCACCTTTCTTGCTCACTTTTTACTATTGAGCGCATAAGACCCCTGAGTCTTCCTGCCATGAGATAGATGTGTTCCTTCAGAAGCCAGCCAGCATGATTCCTATTATTAGTCTCTAAGGTTCTTCGCTTACCAAGTGTGGTCGCCAGGAGGCTCGCCATCCTCATTTACTCCAAAGAAGAAATTGTTATCTGAGAACTACATTTGCTTCTTGATGGATGTCAAGACAAAAGACACCATCAAGCCAAAGATCTGGAGAAAGAAGGATTTATTACTGCTTGCAGAAACTAAGAACACCAGGGATCTTTCCCAAGGCAGTGTCTCCCCAAACAGCAAAACTGGGGAAGTCTTAAGCCATTGGACATGCATATTCATGAAGGGGTTTGGATAGTAGGCAGAGTACAAGCTTTAGTTGATTGAAATCATGAGGGTAAGAAAAGGTCAGCATCATCATCCATTAGATTCCAGCTGATCTGGTGGTTGAGTGCCAAGGGGGGATTTAAATTCTGGAAAACAGTACTATAGGCTAGTCTTTACCACTGAAATAGAACTGGGAGTCTTTACAACTGATAAGTAATCTTTGCTATTGTTATATCTCTTGCCCGATAAGTTTGTCCTTTTGTTCTCTTAAGATCATTATTACTGAGACCTGTTCAGGGACAAGCGCTGTGACTAGGCTTAGATCACAAAATGGCTTAGGCCCAAAATGGCTTTTCTTATGTCAAGAAAGCCATGCCTGGTTCTCTTACTCTGGGGACTCCTCTCACCCTAGCTGCTTACAAAATCGGTTAGCAGCTACAGATGCAAGAAGATACATCAAGATCCTATACATCAAGAAATAAGAGATAGGAGTTCCCATTGTGGTTCAGCAGTAATGAACCTGACTAGTATCCATGAGGGTACAGCTTAGATCCCTGGCCTCGTTCAGAGGGTTAAGGATCCGGTGTTGCCGTGAGCTGTGGTGTATGTTGCAGACACGGCTGGGATCCCATGTTGCTGTGGCTGTGGTGTAGGCCAGCAGCTACAGCTCCAATTCAGCCCCTAGCCTGAGAACCTCCATATGCCGTGGGTATGGCCCTGAAAAGAAAAAAGAAAATAAATAAGAGATAAATGCTGTTGTATCATTTCTGGTGGTATCATAACCATGGACCCAGAATGTCATATTGGTTTCTTTTTGTGCCCACCAAATTTATTTTATAGGTTTAAAAAAAAAATCTTTGTGCCTTGGAGATTTTGTGGGTATGGTAAATAGTTATCTTGAATTTCTCTTCCCCAGCTGGCTGAAGTATTTCTCACGGTGGATGACTTTCAATGTTTTTCCCTTTATCTTAGTGGCTAAGCAAGTGTTAGGCTGCATCCTACAGGCCTAAAAGCCCTGTCCTTGCTCATCCTTGAGACCAAAGAGCCCAGAGTCAGCTACAGTGACATTAGTGATTTAATGGATGGGAGAACTTTAGTACATGTCTGAAGCAAAGTCCTGGAGCAACACCCTGCCCTGTGTGGCAGAGGCAGACAGGATGTGGCTGCAGTCTTCATTGGGGTTGTGGGGTGGGGGAGGTTACCAGTTACAGGGGAAATTGATGTCAGGTTGATGCTCATCAGTTGCCAGGGAAACCAGTAGAGGGATGCACCTCTCACTGCCCCTTCGATAAAGCATCATAGTGGGGACTGTTCTGATCTAAAGATTAGAACAATCACTAGCCAGAGCCAGTGGCAAGTGCACAGGCATTTAGTGATTGGGCTCTATGATTAAGAGGGACAGTAAATCACGTGAGTAGGGTGTAGGTGAAGGAGGGACTGATTGAGCGGGGGATGTACAGAGAGAAGAAAACAGCCATCTTGGTTGGGTTGATCATACAGCAAGCAACCCATCTAGACTTTCAAATTCAGTATCTGTGTGCTTAATGGAGAAATCAGTAAAGTCACTACATGCTAGAACATAAGCCTGTATGCAACATCCTATAACTAGCTTATCATCTGATCACAGACCTTTCTCCAACTCTGAAGAAGTTGGAGAGAGGCTGAGATGGCTGAGAATCCTCCAGTTCTAGGGACTTCTTTTTTATGGGTTTGTTGGTCTTAACCTGATAACTTTGAGTTAGTTAGGTCTAGTCAGGAAAACCAATCCACCTTAAATGTTTCAAAGAGCAGGGATTTAATACAGGAGAGGGATAACGCAGATGTTGGAATTTCCAAGGAAGCAGGATGCCAATAGCCAGGTCTGTTCTCTATTGCTGAAGCCGTGCAGGGGGCAACTACAAACATTAAGGGAGTCTGTTCTCCCTTCCTCCTGCCTGCTAGTCTCCTGCTAGTCCCCACCTATCATCAAAACCATCGGGGTGCTAGCTGTCACACAGGTCTGGAAAATGTGGTATGCAGAGTTCTAGCCCCAGGATCACAGAACAGAGTATACACAGGTTGTCTTGGAGATGAAAGAGAAATTGGAAAGTGACCAGTATAGTCATGATGTGGCTTGGCAAGTCTGGGTTACATTTTCATAATGATTCTTTAGACTCCACTGAATCCAGGGAGGCTTTAATTCTCGTAGCTAGTGATAAGACCTATATCGTTTTGAGGTCTGTATGCTTGGACTCTGTATGTCCGACACAGTTAACTAACATTTATTATTATCATTATTATTATTTGCTTTTTAGGGCCACACTCGTGGCATATGTAGGTTCCTAGGCTAGGGGTCTAATGGGAGCTGTAGGCACTGGCCTACACCACAGCCACAGCAATGCCAGATCTTAACCCACTGTGGAAGGCCAGGGATCGAACCTGCATCTTCAAGGATGCTAGTCAGATTCGTTAACAACTGAGCCATGATGGGAACTCCAAAACTAACATTTATTGAGGGACAGCTTTAGACATGCCTTCCCCAGATAGTCCAGTATCCTAAAGGTATATTACTTCAAGGTCCACTGAAAGGTCATGTCATTTTATTTATTTATTTTGCTTTTTATAGAGCTACACCTGTGGCATATGGAGGTTCCCTGGCTAGGAGTCAAATTGGAGCTACAGCTGCTGGCCTGTGCCACAGCCACAGCAACATAGGATCGGAGCCACGTCTGCAACCTACACCACAGCTCTCGGCAATGCTGGATCCTTAACCCACTGAGCAAGGCCAGGGATCAAATCTGCATTCTCATGGATGCTAGTCGGATTGGTTAACCGCCAAGCCATGAAGGGCACTCCTGAAAAGTCATGTCATTTAAATAACCTAAAACCTCAAGATACTTTTTGTCCCCATTCACTCTTTTATACACTTAAAAGTAGCAAAAGCCACTGAAATAACTTTGGACATCATTTCAACTGAAAAACCTCTCTAGAACAAACGAACGCAGTTTTCCCTTTGTCCTCTGTTGCCATAAACATTTTCTCTTTCTATGAATTGGGCCTGAATAGGACTTGTAACAAAAAGCTTAAAGTATATCTGCAAGACCCTCCTCAACCCTTTAGGGAAAGATCTAGAAAACTAGAATTTAATCACCCCTATGACAGCCTAGACCTATGAAAAATAATAGTTATTTAATATTTCTGCAGTGGTTTGTACTTCCAAATGTGAGACTTTTCTGATACCTTTTCTACTAGGAAAGTTAGTGATAAAAAGCAGCGTATTCTACTGCACTGGCTACCATTTATGCACAGATAACTATGTGCCAGGCACTGTTTGAGGTTCTAAATAAACACTATATAATCAACAACCATGCCAGAGAAATGAATTTCCCTGTTGTAAAGATGGGGGAGAATATCTGTAAGGACCTTCTTCAGACACAGAGGACCAGTCACTGAATAACCCAATAGTTTAGAATTCTAGACCCTCACTACCTGAAGGGAAGTCCCTGGACCAGTAGTATTGGCATCACCTGAGAGCCTATCAGAAAGGCACAAGCTCTGGTCCCACCCCAGATTGATGGAATCAGAATCTGCATTTCTGTGAGATCCCCAGGTGATTCACAGGCACAGGAAAGGTTGAGAAGCATATGGCACTAGAGCCAGGGTCAATGGGCCTTTTCTGTAAGAGGCCAGATTGTGAATATTTGAGGCTTTGCAGGCAATACAGTCTCTGTTTCAACTCTTCAGCTCTGCTATTGCAGCACCATGGCAATCAAAGACAACACACAAATGATTGGGTGTGGCCGTGTCTCAACAAAACTTTATTACAGGGAGTTCCCGTAGTGGCTCAGCGGTTAACAAATCCAACTGGGAACCATGAGGTTGCTGGTTCGATTCCTGGCATCACTCAGTGGGTTAAGGATCTGGCATTGCCATTAGCTGAGGTGTAGGTTGTAGACGCGGCTCGGATCTGGCATTGCTTTGGCTCTGGCATAGGCTGGCAGCTACAGCTCCGATTAGACCCCTAGCCTGGGAAACTCCATATGCTGCAGGTGCAGCCCTAAAAGGACAAAAGACAAAAAAAAAAAACTTTATGACAAAAAACAGGTAGTGTTGAGCCATATATTGCCTGTGGGCTATAGTTTGCCAAGCTCTGTCCAAGATGGTCTGTATTTTTTCCTGCCATACTAGATTGTAAGCCCTAGAGGGCCTTGACTGTTGTTTTCTCCAGCATGGTCTTTGACACATAGCAGTGCTCTGTACATTCTTGCTGGTAGGTTGCTTTCCTGTGTGGATCACATGCCTTATTCATAAAAAAATTCAAATGAAAGGAAAAATATGTGCCATCTGTCAATTTTTTTTTTTTTTTGTCTTTTTAGGGCTGCACCCGTGGCATATGGAGGTTCCCAGGCTAGGGGTCAAATCAGAGCTACAGCTGCCAGCCTACACCATGGCCACAGTCACGTGGGATCCAAGCCGTGTCTTCGACCTCACCATAGCTCATGGCAACCCCAGATCCTTAACCCACTGAGTGAGGCCAGGGATTGAACCCGCGTCCTCATGGATAGTAGTCAGACTCATTTCCACTGAGCCATGACAGGAACTCCCCATCTGTCAATCTTGCAAGCACAGGAACATGCTTAGTTAGCCCTCTGAGAACAGATTCAGTTCTCAGAGTTGGATTCATAATGGTCAAGTTCATAAGGCATCTATAAAGGCAGAAGGAGCAGTTATTAATGTTCACCGAGAAATAATTTTCACAAGGGTGATAATATGCACTACCATGTCCAACATATTCTTTTCTTTTACCATTTTTTTTTTCTTTTTAGGCCTGCACCCATGGCATATGGAAGTTCCCAGGCTAGGGGTTGACTCCAAGCTGCAGCTGCTGGCCTACACACCAGCCACAGCAACACCAGGTCCGAGCCACATCTGTGACGTACACCACAGCTCACGGCAATGATGGGTCCCTGACCCACTGAGAGAGGCCAGGGGTCAAACCTGTGTCCTCACGGATACTAGCCAGGTTTGCTACCTCTGAGCCACAATAGGAACCCCCCCTTTAGCACTTCTTAATGTGGGGTCTTGGGATTCACATGACCCTGGGGCACCTGAAAATTGTGTGCAAAATATGTGTGTATTGCGTTTTTCTTGGAGGAAGGTCTATACTTATATTCCATTCCTAAACAGACCTGTGAATGATGCAAAGAACGCTAACAATCACTGTAGGTACCCTGATGTGAAAATCCAAATAATAATTTAAATCCCAATTTCCTACTTTAAAATGAGAACTGTTAATGTTATGGCAAGATAATAGTTTTGAAAAAATAACCCCTACTTATTTTCAACCACCCCTCTCCTCTTCACTTTAGCTGCTATAGCTGTGCCATTTCCTAGGGGAAAGGTGACAGGTTAGACTGGAGAAGTCAGTTCTTGGCTCTTGAGTTCACAAGCCTAGCTCTGGGGATGGTGGTGTGTGGGAAATAAGAACCAGAGCAGTAACAGTGAATGCTGGATTTGGCTGTGATGAGAGCGTAATTTCTCTGCTCCAGCTCAGGATTCTTTAGACTGAGGGAGAGGAGTCAATGGGAAATCCAAGAGAGCTTGGGTTTTGGTGGGGTCTTTGGGTCAGTGGCCTTATGCCTGCCTCTTTAGCTTGAGTTCCAGAGGTGGAGGAGCACAATCATAACTTCAAACAGTTTGGGGAAATTTGAGAACTGAGAGGACCTGTTTCCTGCTCCCTTTTCCCAGATCAAGTTCAGTTGAAGCAGTGGGTCCTCCAGGTAGAAATGTTGGAATGATGAGGTTAGCAGGTGGCCTTGACAAAGGCTCAACATATCCTGGAGAAGTGCAGGAGCAGTGGAATATTTCTGGAGTACCCGAGAGCTACACATACATGGCACATAGAGATGGTCAACTTGAAGAAGTCTTATGGTCAGGACTTGACAGGAGGAGGTGGCAGTCACCTGTGTGGATAGATGACCAAAGGCCACATGGAAATGAAGACGGCTCAGTGGTTATAAGTGAAGTGAAGGAGACCAAGGACAGACTCTGGACCTATCATGCTGATGTCTTCTCACTGGTTTAGCAACTCAGGAGAAAGGAAGGGGGGGGGCAAGATTAAATTTCCCCACCAGTGACTGAAAATAGCAATTAATTACAGAAATGGAAAAAATCAAGGCAATTATTTTTACCAAACTCCCATGTTTCTGGATAGGAATATTATACCTGCCATCTTGACAGGACTTAGACTGCCCTAAGTCTGAGAGTGTGAACCCCGTGTGTTCTTCTAAGAAGTCCGTGCTTCACGCACTGGTTGCATATTAGAGTCACCTGAGGAGCTTTGCAAATTCTCATGTCTAGACCATTTTGCAGATCAATTATGTTAGAATCTCTGAGGTAGGACTCAGGTATCTGTATTTTTTTTTAAGTTCCCCAGGTGATTCCAATGTGCAACCAAAGTTGAGAATGATGGCTATGGACTGGTCTCCATGGGAAGCAAAACTGTAATCAGACGGAGACATGGTGAGAATGGAATCAAAGCCTAGTGAATGAGTTATATGAATTGAATATATAATACTAATAATATTATATTTATGTTGTATATTATTAATATTTCTATCTTATAGTAGTAATGTAGTACTACTTTATTACTTATAGTATAATGTATAATAGTAATATATTTATATTATACTATTAATATATTATAATATGCTTTCGGTCATTCATCCTCACTACAAGGATGGGTTTAGAAACTCTTAGCTCATGACAGGGTTTGGATGATGCTGCCAGTGTTTGCCTCAGTTATTCTTTATATCTTCTGCTTCTGTAGGTAACCAAGCCTCTTCTGACAGACACATTCTTTCTTTAGTCATATCAGTAAGTTCAATCTGGTTATTTTCTAGTCCTGCAGGCTAGGGAGACTTTCTGTGTCTTAAAGGTGATTGCATATCCCTGCTCTGATTCATTACATATTGATTTTATTTTATTTTATTTTATTCTTTTTGGGGCTGTATCTGCAGCATATGGAAGTTTCCAGGCTAGGGTTTGAATTGGAGCTGCAGCTGCTGGCCTAGCCACAGCCACAGCAGCACAGGATCCCAGCCACATCTGCGACCCAGACCACAGTTTGCAGCAACACTGGGTCCTTAACCCACTGAATGAGGCCAGGGCTCAAACCTGTATCCTCAAGGATACTAGCCAGGTTCTTAACCCACTGAGCCATGATGGAAACTCCTACATACTGATTTTAAAGTTGATCTCTCAAAGGATAACCTCATTTTTCCCATTTCTAAGTTCTTAGGGATGTTTTACTATACTCCTACTCCTCACCAGTCTTATCAGAAACCACACATCTCTCCAGAAAGGCTATTAATATACAGTATTAGTGAAAGCATATGTCACTTATTTCATAGTAAACATTCTTCGGCTGTGTCAGATAACAAAGATGGAAAAATACCTTGCAAGCACGACCATGTAATCTTATGTCAAATCATATGGAGCAATACCCTGAAATTCCGAGTGGGTGAATTTGCTAGCAAGCATTTACTGAACATCTATTATCTGTCAAAGACTGTACCAGTGAAGGAGTTCCCATCGTGGCTCAGCGGTTAACGAATCTGACTGGCATCCATGAGGACTCAGGTTCGATCCCTGGCCTTGCTCAGTGGGTTAAGGATCTGGCTTTGCCATGAGCCATGGTGTAGGTCACAGATGTGGCCTGGATCCTGTGTTGCTGTGGCTGTGGTGTAGGCTGGCAGCTACAGCTCTGATTTGACCCCTAGCCTGGGAACCTCCATATGTCATGGGTGTGGCCCTAGAAAGCAAAGAGAGAGAGGAGAGAGAGAGAGAGAGAGAGAGAGAGAGAGAGACTGTACCAGTGAAAAAAATAAGAATTCTGCTCCCTGGCTGAAAAATAACTTGATCTAGTCTACAGCCTATCTGGATATTATGTTTATTTCCATGTATACATTGCAATCACATAGATCTGAAAAAATGCCTGTGTTTTGAAAGAGCTAATGATGAGTTTTAATTGTGAGGTTTATCACATGTACATGTACAGACATACACACATGCACACAAACACACGCACACACTTATTGCCATTATTTATGGCCAAGTTTGGCTTATGACAACACATGTAAAGCCAGAGGTATTGGTTCTTTCCTTAGCAGACAACTGAAGTAAAGCCTTTTTTGCTTGTTAAATGTTAGGTGGATAGAAATGTACATTTTTTCCCTTTTATGTATTAGCCCTCAAATATACTGTGCTTTTTGTTGTCTTCAGTCTGCACAGTAGCCAGAGCGATTTTAAAATCATGATGTCCCACTACTATTGGAAAGTTTCAATGCCTTTCCATTGCCCTTAGAATAAAGTCTAATTTTTTTGGAACACATTTTAAAAATTATAGTTGATTTACAATATTGTGCCAATTTCTGCTGTACACCAGAAATTGTAATATATATATATATATATATATATATATACATACATACATATATATATATACATATATATATACATATACATATATATATACATATATATATATCATAGGTGTGTTATATAGGTGTGTGTGTACACACACACACACACACACACATTCTTTTTTTTTATGGCCACGTCCATGGTATGAAGAAGTTCCTGGACTAGGAAATGAACCCACTCCATAGCAGTAACCCAAGCCACTGAAGTGGCAATGCTGGATCCCTAATCTGCTGCACCACAGGAGAACTGCAATAAAGTCTAAATTTAAAGACATATCTTACAACTCCCCTCCACAACCCTTGCAGGAAGCTTTCCTTAATTTTCTCCCCAACTCCTGTCCTCACTGGATTAGATATTCTTTCTGGATTCTCCTATTATTGCTAATGCCACACTTCATTGTAAGTAAGTAAGTGCTTGCTAAGTTATCCATTTTCCCAATGAACTGTAGGACCAAGTCTAAATATTTGGAATTATACCCCAGACACCTATTCCAGTACTTGGTACACAGTAGATGCTCAATAAATATTTGTTGAATGAATGAAAGAATGCCTCTGTCTTAGTCCATGGGCTGCTATAACAAGAATACCATAGACTGGGTGGCTTAAAATATAAATATTTATTTCTCATAGTTCTAGAGGCTGGGAAGTACGAGATCAAGGTGCTGGCAGATTTGGTATCTGGTGAGGATCCTCTTCCTTAGTCATAGATGTCTGTCTTCTTGCTGTGTGCTTACATGGAAGAAGGCATGAGGGAGCTCTCCTGAGTCTCTTTTATACGGGCACTAATCCCATTCATGAGGAGTCCACCTCAGGGCCTAATCACCTCTCAAAAGCTCCAGCTCCAAATACCATCCCATTGGGGATTAGGTTTCAACATATGACTTTGGGGGGAGGCAAACATTCAGGCTTTAGTAGCCTCCATGTAATCTCCTGTTTGCTGTTTGTCTTCTCTGCTAGACTGTAAATTCCTAGAGGGTCAGAGTTGTGTCTTTTTCATCTTTGAGGCCTCACAGGGTCTACTACAAAGTAGGAGCTCATTATCTGATAAGTGAGTGAATAATGCTGTTCCCTCTTTGTAGACTGCTTTTCTATTGCTAGGGTCCTTCTTTTCTCTGTCTAGAGAAAGCCATCTCCTCAGGGCCCGCAGTTATTACCTCTGCTGTGCAGATTTCCCTGACACCCTTAGCAGAGGCAGGACAATTTTCATCACTCCTGGCCTGTACTGTCACAGAGCCCCAGCCAGGGCATGCAACCTTTGCAGTCACACAGGGCCCCCTGCTGAGAGGAGTCTCTCTCTTCGTTTAGTGCTCCGCTGTCCCCATCTGAAAATTCATAATGACTTTTGAAGCAGAGGCCCTGGGTTTTCATTTTGTCTTGGGCTCTGCAAATTATGTAGCAAGTCCTGGTCCCAGGGCAGTGCATGGCACCCAGCATGGGCTTCAGTAAATGATTCTGAATTTGAATGTTGAATTGTCCGGTCTTTCCTGTCCAGAAAAGGAGCCATAAACATGTTTCTCTGAGATTCCTTTGCATTATTTCAACACATTGATCAAAGTCTTACTACTGTCATAGATCCTCCTTGATTCACACTCGGCATTCCATTCATTGAAACCATAAAAGAAATGTTCTCATCCTTGAAGAAGAAATCCTACTCCAATTTTGCATTCGGTCAAATGATCTTATAAAAAAACAGAAAGCACTTCATAGTTTTTCTTCAAGAGAAATAGCTTTGATGGGCAGAGATGCTCCTGTGAGAAGGGAAGGGTAGGGGATCTAAAAGCATACCTAGGATGTGCATTTCATCGCTTTCCTTTACATTCTTAGTGGAAGTACAGGACTTGGCTTCTAGAAAAAGCGTAAGAGCCTTCACTCTGATAATACCTCTAAGAGAGGGCTATTAAGAAAGTGATTTTTTTAGTTGAAATAGAAAAACCTGGAGTTCCCTTCGTGGCTCAGTGGTTAACGAATCCGACTAAGAACCATGAGGTTGCAGGTTCGATTCCTGGCCTTGCTCAGTGGGTTAAGGATCCGGCGTTGCCGTGAGCTGTGGTGTAGGTTGCAGACACAGCTTGGATCCCGCGTTGCTGTGGCTGTGGCGAAGGCCGGCGGCCACAGCTCCTGTTAGACCCCTGGCCTAGGAACCTCCATATGCTGCCGGTGCGGCTCTATATGAAGGCAAAAAAAAAAAAAAAAAAAAAAAGAAATAGAAAAACATGTTGTGAAACAAACGAATGCCCTATCAACCTGTTTTGATGCAGAGGTGTGATTTAGTAGTTATAGTCATTTCTTGTGCTTTGTCCAGAATTTTGTTCCTGGGAGTGTACAGAACTCATCAAGGTCAGTTGCAAGTGTCAAGCATCCTCAGTTCTCAGATGTGGATGCAGCTGACAGAGTGTATAGTAACCATGTGATTAGAAACAGTTTGATGAGTTCCCTGGTGGCTCAGTGGGTTAAGAGTGTTGGCATTGTCACTGATGTGGCTGTAGATACTGTTGAGGTATGGGTTTGACCCCTGGCCTGGGGAGCTTCCACATGCTGTGGGTATGGTCAAAAAAGAGAAACAGTTTGAGTGGTATATAGCACTGTATTTCCACTGATTTTTTTAAAAAGCAGTGTTGTTCAGTGGTTGTATTGTTTTATTTGTTCTCAAAGCCTTAATAAGGAGGTGGTGGGCATTGCAGGAAGGAGAGCTGAAGTTTTGCAATCAGTCACGGTCACTTATTTGATCAGTAACATTGCTATTAGGGCCACATCGCGAAGATCGACATCATCATCATGACCCCATACGTTGGCACTGGGCTTAGTTTCCAAAGTGCTTTCGAATCCAGTGGCTGCCTCTGTAATTGCTGAGGGAGCATGCATTTCTAGAGAAGGTGTGTTTGTCATTTTGCTTACATTCACTTACTGGAGATGTTTCTTTGAGAAATTAAAAGGAAAACTAGAAGAATCAGAAAGAAATTTGGAAACTGAGAACATGAACACTCTAAGAAATATAATTGGTTTAGGAGGAAAAAGTCCAAGATAATAGGAAAACATTACAGACATGAAAGGAGGTGATTTGAGCTCTGTGTCTAAGGAGGGCAGAGAGAGGGTTGCCACAGGTGTCCTCCACCAAGGTGCCCAACCAACTGCAGGCACTGTTAGTTGGCTTTTGTGGATTCTAGCTCTCTCTCAACTATCTGGAGGGATGGGTTAACACAGTTAACTGTTCTTTGCTCAGTTTTCCCAGGGAAAATGATAGAGTACCAAAGGTTCCCTAATTGCTGGTTGTAAACAAATGCATTGAGAGGATGAAAGTAGTCACCTGATAAATGGATTTCTGTCATTACACAAAAGGATGGCAGGTCCTTTCAAACAGGGATTCTTCCAGTGTTTGTTTAAAGTTTTTTTTTCTTCAACCAGACGAAAAAAAAAAAATAAAAAAAAGGAGTTCCTTTCGTGGCTCAGTGGTTAACGAACCCGACTAAGAACAATGAGGTTGCGGGTTTGATCCCTGGCCTTGCTCAGTGGGTTAAGGATCCGGTGTTGCCGTGAACTGTGGTGTAGGTTGCAGACGCGGCTTGGATCCTGTGTTGCTGTGGCTGTGGCATAGGCCGGCGGCTACAGCTCCTGTTAGACCCCTAGCCTGGGAACCTCCATATGCTGCGGGTGCGGCTCTACATAAAGGCAAACAGATGAAAAAAAAAAATAAAGTTTTTTTTTCTTTTTTGTCCAGCCCCACAGCATTTGGACTTCCTGGGTCAGGGACCAGATATGAGCTGTAGCTGTGACCTGTGCTGCAGTTGTTGCAGTGCCTGATCCTTTAGCCCACTGTGCCAGGCTGGGGATCAAACCTGCCTCCTGGTGCTGCAGAGATACTGCCAATCCTGTTGCACCACAGCAGGAACTCCTCTTACAAGTTATTAATTACTCAAATGAGAAACTAAAAGCTCTTGCTGAAGAAATGTAAATCAGAAATTCATGGCCATCATCAAAAAAATCTATAAACAATAAATGCTGGAGAGGGCGTGGAGAAAAGGCAACCCTCCTGCACTGTTGGTGGGAATATAACCTGGTTAAACCACTTACTGTAGAGAACAGTATGGAGGTTCCTTAAAAAAACTAAAAATAGAACTACCATATGATCCAGCAATCCCGCTCCTGGGCATATATTAGGAGAAAAACATAATTCAAAAAGATACGTGCACCCCAGTGTTCCTAGCAGCAGTATTTACAGTAGCCAAGACAAAGAAGCAACCTAAATGTCCATCAACAGAAGACTGGATAAAGAAGATGTGGTGCATATATACAATGGAATATTAATCAACCATGAAAAAGAATGAAACAATGCCACTTGTAGCAACATGGATGGACCTAGAGATTATTCCAAGTGAAGTAAGTCAGACAAAGACAAATATCATATGAGATCACTAAGGTATGGAATCTAATAAAAATGATACAAAAGAACTTAAAAAACAGAAATTGACTCAAAGATTTAAAAGCCAAACTAATGGCTACCAAAAGGGAAACATGAGGGGAGGGATAAATTAGGAGGTTGGGATTAATGTATACACACTACTATGTATGAAATAGATAAGTAACAAGGACCTATTGTATAGCACAGGGAACGCTACCCAGTACTCTGTAATAACTTGTATTAGAAAAGAATCTGAAAAAGAAGGGATAACTGATTCACTTTGCTGTACACCTAAAACTAACACAATATTATAAGTCAACTATATTCCAATAAAATTTTAAACTAGAAATTAATACGTAATCATACTGGTAAATAGACATCAGGTTTTACATTTTTCATTTTATTGGAGAGCAAGAAAACACCAGAGTGTGGTTCAATCCTGGATCCCTGGTAACCCTTGAGAAGAAGCAAGTGAAAAAGATCAGAGCTTTTTAATAAAACCTATAGTTAAACTGTAATTGATATTGATAAGGACGACATGTTTTCTATTCCTTTTAAATTTCAAGTTCTGTGAGGGCAGGCACTGTGTCTTGTTCATCTTGCAGTGCAGGGCCTGGAATACAATAGAGATGCAGGAAATGTTTCCTGACAGAATATAAAATGTAGGTGGATCCTGGAGTGATGTGGGCAGTGTAGTTGGTATGGAGTCAGAGAGCAGTAAAGTGTTGATCAGAGTGGAACGATCTGAAACACCTAAAAATTTGGCTTGGCATCCCAGTGTGATGCTTTTACCCTGAGAAACATCATGGTCTGTGTTCTGAAGAGTGTGTTTGGCTCTTTGGGAAGGAGCGCTGCTGAGGGGCATCGTATTCCCTTCTGCTATGAAATCATAGCCTATGATTTGATGGACATGACTAAATGAAAGAATTGTTGGACAGGCCGCTCTCTTCACTCCAGCACCTTGCAAAAGCAGGAAAAGTCTTTTTCTGCCTTCGCTACTTACCACTCTCTAGAGTTGGAACCAAGCATTAAGCCTAGACTTGTGAGTAAGGCCTGTTGTTACCTCTTTTGCTACCAAATGGTACTGATTCAAGGGCAGATCCTAATGTTCAGTGCTTTAATGTTCAAGAGATTCAATCCAGTAAATTTTTCTTGAATGCCCGCCAGTTGTAAGCTGGAAAGCATATGGACTGAAGTTACTGGCTGATAGGTTTGAGAAGGTATTTTCATCTGTAGCATCAGCTGAGTGTCTATTGGCTTGTCAATTATACTTCCTAAAAGTATCTTAAATCCATCCCACATCTCAACCTTCTTTATCTTTCTAGTCTAAGGCATCATCATGTCATTCATGCATGGTTGCTGCAGTGGCCTCCTTACTGAACTCCATTTTCTACACTTGCTCCCCTTCAGTGTGTCATGCATACAGTAGCCAAAGGGGTCATTCAACTTCAGACAGATCACATTACCCCTCTTCTCAAAACTCTACAATGGCTCCTGATCTCAGTGTTCTTAAAAGCCATAGTTCCCTGAAAACCCTACGTAGTTATGCTGTGGCCATTTTATCTCCTCCATCACCTGACTTCGTGGTGATACTAAAATGCATATCATAAAAGTTTCAACAATTTAACTTGTAGAGGGGATGTAACAGATGCCATGGTCGATAAAGAAATTTCCCACTAGTTCATGGTCATAACTAACATCTTTTCCTTTTATTTGTAGTCAACATTTGTGCTAAATTGCTGCTACTCTACTGTGAATTGACATGAAAACCACTGAAGAGTGGCAAAAAGGATGTCAGACACTGTAGTGTGTTAATGTAAAATAACTATATCACAGACACCAAAATTCATGGGAAGTTGATAACTATCAAAGCCAGGGCATAAAAATTTCCTCACTTAAAAATTATTTTTGCATGGATGAAAATTGAGGGGGAAATTATAATGGAGATATGAAAGTGACAATAGAAAATGTACAGTGGCATTCAAAATACTGTCAAAACAGCTCCGATTCAACCCCTAGCCTAGAAACTTCCATATGCCGCAGGTGTGGCCCTAAAAAAGCAAAAAAACCCAAAAACCTTGGCCAAATCTGTTTCCATCCACTGTATCATTTTTCTGCTCTCTTTTATAGCAAAACTCCTTGAAAAATATTGCCTGTGTCCAGTCAGTGTCTTCATTTCCTCTTGTCACATTCCCTTTTGAACCTACTCTGATCAGGATCTCATCCTTACCACTCTTGTTCATTCAGCTATTGTCAAGGTCAGAGACCTTCTCATTGTTGAGTTAAGTGGTCAACTATCATTCCTCATCATACTTGACCTATCTGTAATATTTGATACAGTTAATCTTTTTTTCTTCCTTGAAACACTTCAGCCTGGATTTCAGGACCCATCCTTTCCTGGTTTTCCTTCTACATTACTAGCTACTTCTCTATTTACTCTGCTGATTCTTCCACATCTCCCACTCCTAAGTACTGGGCTGCCCTGGACTTAGTCTTCAGATCTCTTCTCTGTCTATCCTTTTTCCTTATTGACTTATCCAGTTCCATGGCTTGGAATACCGTTATATGTTAATGATTTCCAAATTTGTGTCTCCAGCCCAGAATCTCTTCCCTAATTGCCAGACTCATATATCCAATGGCCTTCTTGACATCTACACATGAATAGCTAATGTACATCTGAAACTTACTATCTCTGTTATGGACTGAATGTTTGTGTCTCCTCAAAATCCATGTATTGAAATCCAGTCCCCAATATGATGGTGTTAGGAAGTGAGGACTTTAGGAGGTGATTAGGTGATGGGGGTGGAGCCCTAATGAGTGGAATTAGTGCTCTTACAAATGAGGTCCCAGAGAGCTCCCTCACCCTTCCACCATGTGAGGACACAATAAGAAGATGGCCACTTGTGAACCAGGAAGTAGGCCTTCATCAGATACCAAATCTCCTGTCACCTTGATCTTGGACCTCCCAGCCCAAAGAACTGCAAAAAAATAAATTTCTGTTGTTATAAGCCATCCTGTCTGTGATATTCTGTTATAACAGTGTGAACTAAGATAACATCTAAAACAGAACTCCTGATGTTCTCCCGAAATTTGACCAATCTGTACATTTTTTAAAGTTAGGAAATGGCAAGTCCATTATTCTAGTTCCATAGGCCAGAATAGTATTGGAGTTATTCTCAACTCTTTCTGTTTTCCCTCTCTCACATCCCACATCGAATATGTCAGCAAATCCTGTGGCTCTACTGCCAATTAAAACTAAAATTCAACCACTTGCCCCTGCCCTGGACCACTTTGGTCTAAGCTTCCAACATTTTCCTTCTGGATTATTATAATCTGCTAACTTGTCTCATTTATTTGACAGTGTTCTTTTAACACTTTAAGTCAGATCGTATCAATCTCCTGATCCAAAGGCTCCAGTAATTTACCATCATAATCAGCGTACAATGGCCTACAAAACATCTATGACCTCTCCTAAAAATAAATTTTTCATCTCATCACCTTTTATTTCCACCTGAATTTACTCTTGCTTTCTTGATATCTCTCCCTACCTGCTCCCTTTGACTGACTTTTCTCTATGGCTTTTATCATTATCTGTGATGCTATTTTGCCCAGTAATTTATTTTTTCTACTTTCTACTAGACAATGAGCTCGGCAAAGTCACAGATCTTTGTTTTTAGTTCACTAGTGTATCCCCAGTGCCAAGAACATTGCCTGACACATGATAGCTGACTTACAAATATTTATTGAATGATTGTATAAGCGATCAAGTGGCTGTACATGTATTTTTTTTTAATTCTCTAATCTAGAAAGATTAGGGATCTGGTTGGCCTAGTGAATTATCACTGCAACTTTATACACTGCTGGTTAATTTATGTCTACTGGTTACTTCTGAGTCAGGGCCTACTTTGGGTCTAATCAATGGGTAGAGGCTGGGGTATTTTTTCCTCAGAAGAAGACTACAGCTAGGTCCTGTCTATTACTGTTAGGTGAGATTAAGATAGTATATTTATTAGGTCGTGGCACAGAATGGATTCTCTACAAGAAGATGGACTTAATGTATTGCCCTGTAAGATTTTAGATTGTGATCTCAGTTTCCATTTCAGTTTAAATGATTTAACTCCCACTTACTTACACTTGAGGATGGGTTTTTAACTATCTGGATTGGGAAAGGAGCACGTGTATGTGGGGGTTGAGGATACAAACTTTGTGATCTCAGAAAGATCATTTAATCTCTGATCTTCAGTTTCCTCCTCTCTAAAATAAAAGAATAGGAGTACTCTTGTGGCACAGCAGGTTAAGGATCCTGTGCTGTTACTGCAGCAGCTTGGGTCACTGCTGTGGCTCAAGTTTGACTGGCCAGGGATCTTCCACATGCTGTGGGTGTGGCCTAAATAAATAAATTAATTAATCGCAACCTTTCTCTTGTAGGCTTGATATGAGAATTAAATGAGTGTATATATGAGTGTGTGTATCTATATCTTAATTGCTTAGTACTTTATTAGCATTGTAATATATTTTTACTAATATACATTGCTTATTTAATTGCTAAGCACAGTGTTATTAATTGCTTAGCACATCATTATTATTTTTAGTAGTAATAGTATTATTATTTCTTGGGATTGGATTCCTTGCAAATAATAACAAAGTTGTCTAAGGATGAGAGTACTTCCATTCTAGGAGAAATAAGCTGATTTCAGAGAGTGTGTGAGTCATATATGTTGGACAAAGTTTGAAGTGTAATTTATGTGTTATAAAAATTTGAGTTCATCTTGTGGATTTAACCATTTAACCATTTAAATGGTTCACTTAACCATTCTTCCAGGAAAAAACTTTGTGATTTATTTGTTTCCTAAAAGGTAATCTCTTTTAATAATTGAGATCATGTTTCTTGACTCTGTATTCCCAGTGCCTGGCATTTGTTTGATGAATGCAAAAGAATAGTTGCATCTTGGGTCTATGAGTATGTGAACTAGTTCAAGGAAAGATCTATGTATTACTGTGTGTGAAACCATGTGCTTGTGTGTGTGTGTGAACATTTGTGTGTGATTTTATGTGATGTATGAAATTAGACAGTAGCCTTTGTGAGGGAAGTGACAGTGTCTATTTTTCTTCCTGGACTCAATAGATGCAATAACATTGGTAGGCCCTGAATAAACACTCCTTGAATGAAAGAAGCATTAGATAGAGTGTCAAAGAGTAGATGTGGAATTTGTTGTCAGCCAGAACAACTTCCATACTCTGGGACTGTGGGGGAGTTACCTTTTATCTAATATTAGGGTTCCTCATAAATTCAAAGAGAGATATTAAAGGTATCTCTTCTATAACTACCATATGATCTAACAATCCCACTCCTGGGCATATAGCCAGATAAAACTACAATTCAAAAAGATACATGCACCCATATATTCATAGCAGCATTATTCACAATAGCCAAGATATGGAAGCAACCTAAATGTCCATCAATAGATGAATGGATTAAGAAGATGTGGTACATATACACAATGAAATACTACTCGGCCATAAAAAAGAACAAAATGATGCCATTTGCAGCAACACAGATACAACTAGAGAGTCTCATACTAAGTGAAGTAAGTCAGAAAGAGAAACATAAATACAATATGATATCATTTATATGTAGAATCTAAAATATGGCACAAATAAACCTATCTACAGAACAGAAATAGATTCACATAGAGGACAGATTTGTGGTTGCCAAGGGGGAGGGAGAGAGGGACTAGGATGGATGGGGAGTTTGGGGATTAGTGTATACAAACTATTACATTTAGGATAGATAAGCAATGAGGTCCTACTGTATAGCACAGGGAACTGTATACAGTCTCTTGGGATAGACCATGATGGAAGATATAATAAGAAAGGGAATGTATGTATATGTATGACTGGGTTACTTTGCTGTATAGCAGAAATTGGCCCAAAGTTGTAAATCAACTTTACCTTAATAATAATAAAAAGTATCTATCTCATAGGATTGTGGTGGAGATGGAAGAATCAAAGCATGCAAAGTGCTTAGGACAATGTTTGACAAAAAGTAAGGATTCAATACAAATTAGTTTTTGTAACTGCTGCTTCTGCTGCTGTTAATAGCATAATGCCTGTAATGGTCCAGGGTAAGTATCTGTGGTTTTGGTTTTTGTAGAAGGAAATCCACTGGGAAAATGCTAGGCCATGCTACAGTAACAAATTAGCTCTGAAAGTATAACAATTTAACATAGAATGCTTTCTTGCTTGCACATGTAGAATAATGTAAGTCAGGTGACTCTCCTGGGCAGCTCAACTCCATGAAGTAACTTAGTATTCAACTTGCCTATTTTCTGGCTCCATCACTTCAACATGTCCTCCATAATGAGGCAGGAGTAGAGAGATAGAGGATTATGCAGAGGCTTTTAAATGCTTGAGCCCATGGAGTTCCTGTCGTGGCAGAAATGAATATGACTAGGAACCATGAGGTTGTGGGTTCGATCTCTGGCCTTACTCAGTGGGTGAGGGATCCAGCATTGCTGTGAGCCGTGGTGTTGGTTGCAGATGTAGCTTGGATCTGGCATTGCTGTGGGTCTGGTGTAGGCTGGCAGCTGTAGCCTCAATTAGACCCCTAGGCTGGGAACCTCCATATGCCGTGGATGTGGCCCTAAAAAAAAAAAAAAATTTAAATGCTTGAGCCCAGAAATGGCACATGTCACTTTTGCTCATATTTCATTCACTAAAACTAGGTTCAAATGCTCTTCCCTTAATGTAAGACAAATGAGAACTGCATCCTTCTATGTGCTAGGAAGGAGAACTGGATTTGGATGAACTTCATTAATCTTATCCATATAGACTATGCTATTATGGTGCAGTCATTAATTGATCGTTTATTCATTGATGATTAATGGCTATATTTAGCTTCTTTTAAAAATGTATGAATACTTTTGATTCTTGTTGCAACTGTTCTTTGAAAATTTATCTGACCTTCAGGCCTAAAACTAAGATTTCAGTATTCTATCATATGACAAGTAACAGAACATCTTAACTTTCTGTCTAGGGTTGTCACATTTGTGTAGACTGAGCAAAGAACAACCAAGTGTTCAGCAATTGACTTTTGTATAGATTTACCTTTCTAAGTTCTCATTCTCACTTTTTAGACTCTGCATATTCCTTGCTTACTTGTCAGCTCATTGATACATTTAAAAACATATATATTTTTACTTATTATTTTATACTTTATTTAAATAAAATATATTTTAAAAATTATTGTATTTCTAAATATAAGCAATATATTATATTTTATCTATTCAGCATCATTACTTACTTTCAGTAGAAGGGTCTTTCAGGGTATCTAGTTCACTATATTGCCATTACTCAGAGAATTCACATAGATTAAAATTCAAATAAATGTGACTTCACAGGAAAAAAAACCCTCAGAACATGCTAAAAATTAAGGCATCATGAGCAAAAGCCACCTGAAATGGCAGTAGCTTCAGAAACAAGAAAAACTTTAGATATTGGAATTATCAGATAACAATCATAAAAGGATATTTATTGTATTTAAATATATTAGATACGAGATTAAAAATATAAGCATATCATAAGATTATAAAAGTTGTCAGGTTTTGGAAGACAATGCAATAATTTATACTAATGAAAGTATAACTGAAATTAAAAATATATTTAATGAATACATATAAAATTAAATTAATATATTTAACAAATTGGAAGATAGATCTGAAAATAGTATTGGTTTTTCCTTTGGGTAACAGTGAGCTAGGTAATTCATACCTACCTTCTTTCTCAATATAATGTTTATATTTAGTTTACCTCTAAAAATTATCTTCTAAAAAGAGTTAAGAAGATAATAAAGAATTACCAAAGATATGGGAGATGACGGGAAAACAGGGGAGTGGTCTACCATTGAAGACTACCCTTTTCCCTGGGAGAGTTTGCTGATTTGGAATAGGTAACTGAGATGCTGAGTTTCTTTTTAAAAGCCTTTCAGATGTAGGGGGACAGAAGTTTGGGGTATAGAACCTAACAAAGGTAGGGGTCAGGGAAATTACTTCTTGCTTTAGACCAGAGGTTAGCAGTCTTTGCAAAAAGCCAAAGAATAACACCTTTGCAGGCCATATATTGTCTCCCACTCATCTAGTCCTGTGAATTTTTTTTTTTACAACCCTCTAAAAATGTGAAAACCGTTGCTTGCCCATGGATCAAGCAAAAACAGGCTATGTGCTGGAATTGGCTTGCCAGCCATATTTGATCTGTGGGCTGTAGTTTGATTATACCTTCTTTAGACCGAAGACATGGGAAGAAGATCCTAGGAGTAATGGTAAACTAGAAGGAGCATGGCACTTGCACAGATGACAGTCAGGTCTGTGTCATCTAAAATCTCAAGACCTAAAACTGGATTAAGGTGATTGTAGGTTCAAGCAATCAAAGGCCCTTGGCAGAAACAAATGAAAAATACTTTAGAAAAAATTATCCTCCCAAATAAATTGAGATCTACTTATAACTTTTGAAATACAGTGTTCAATACTCAATAAAATATAACTAGACACAGTAGAAAACAAGACATTATGAACACGAAACAGCAGAAAGAACAAAAAAATAGAAACAGAACCGCCATCTTACATTTCAAAATGGTTTTTTCACTACATAGATTCATATCATTAAAACTTAATATGTTCCTTTGGATAAGACCAAATTAAAAATCCCTGAAAAGGATTGTAAAGTATAAAAAGTGACATAGGTTTGAAAGAGAACCAAACAGAAATTTTAGAATAGAACAAAAAACAGGAGTTCCTGTTGTGGCTCAGCTGTAATGAACCCGTCTAGTATCCATGGGATGTGGTTTGATCCCTGGCCACAGCTGTGGCTGTGGCGTACCGTACTGGCAGCTGCAGCTCCCATTTGACTCCTAGCCTGGGAACTTCTATATGCCGCAGGTACAGCCCTAAAAAAAGAAAAAAAAAAAGATGAAAACACAGTAAGTGAAATCAACTTCTACAGTTATGGATTTAAGAGTTGAGGAGAGAATTTATGAATGAAATAGAGAATAATTCAGAAGAAATAATCCAAAGTAAAACACACAAAAAGATTGAAAACAGAACAGATGGTATGAGATAGAGGATAAAGTGAGAAGCTTGAATATATATATAATTAATGTCCAAGGGAATTCCCTGGTGGTCCAGTGGTTAGGATTCAGCACTTTCATTGCTGCAGCCTGGGTTTGATCCTTGGTCTGGGAACTGAGATCCCACATCAAGCCATTGCACACTGCAGCCAAAACAAAAACAGAAACAACCCCTCCCCCCCAAAAGTATTGGATCTCTCATATCTGTTCTGGAGTGGTTATACTGTGCAGGGCTGGGATCATTTCTTATTTATCTTTATGCCCACAGATGTGCACAGCATGACGCTTTATAGTTAGTGATTACTTAGTAAATGCTTTTTAAATATTCAATTATTTCTATAGAACATGCTGTACTAAAATATTGCTGTGTGTCTTGTGATACAACGGATTAACAGATTTTGGGGGGATATACATTGGTTAAATATTTTAGTGAGAATGTCTAAAGTAGTATAGTAATCATTTCCATACCTTGTTGTGGTAGACCTTCTTGAATGCCTTTGGGCTTTGAAATGCCCTGGGCAATGAAACCAGTCTAAACCAATCATGGGATACTATGCTTATTGACCATTGAATGGTCTAGAAATAGATAAGCATGACACAATTTTTGGTCATCTAAGTTATGAGGTGCCCACTGTGGAATATTTTTTTCCTTATAAATCCATAAAAAGGATTATGTCCCATGTGCACACGTATTTTGCTTTGAATTTTGTTGTATGACTATCTGAAGCTGCAGGAGACATCTTGTGACCAAGAGGCAATAAGGGCTTGAATTATGTATCTTCTTGGTACAGGCCATTGTTGATTAGAGTTTTCTTACCTGCAGCCAAGACCACACATTGAACAATTCTTTTAAAAAAAATCAGGATATTTATGTATTTTTAGAGAACATTCATCTTCTTTGCCATAATTTGCTAATAATAGTTAATTTTGATCACGGTTGTTGAATTTCCTCAGTCTTTTTTTTTTTAATCTGCTTGTAATAGTAATCCAGGTTTATTGAAAAGTTTCATACTGTACATCATAATCCAGAGAAGTACAGTGAAGAAAATTAAAAAGACATAATTTCACGACCTAGATACACCTACTGTTCAAATTTTGATTTTTCTTTTCAGTATCATTTTGAAATTTCACTTTTATTTTTATCAAAGTTTTATATTTCATATATAATTAATTTATAATATATTATATATAATATAAATACATAAAATGGTGATAAATACATAGAGTTTATAAAAATATTTATAGAATTTAAATAAAATTAATAAAACAAAATCAATAAAATAATATTTACTATATTGATATTATATGAACATACCATATAATATAGATACTATATAATAAAATATATAAAAGTACATTACATATTATGTACAATAAATATTTGTATATAATATCTATTTATATATTTATAGCTTAAAAATAAATTGTTCTGTAAATTCTGAAGAAAATGATGATTATCCAGGGCTTCCCAATTCCCATTGCCATTTTCCAGATGCGCTTATACTCTTTTAGCTATTTCTTATCGTATGTATCTCCATATATACATAAATAACATATAAAATTCCTATTTCTTCATAATTTAATTTTATATGTTATCTTTCACTTCCAAATATCAATAAAGTGAATTTGGTTTTCTTACACACCTTGAAGATCTTCCAACCTAATACATATCTCCTATCCCATCTTTCCTATATGGTCATACTACAATTGTATTTAATTCCATAGTCACTCTTTACATTATTACTATCATCATAGAAATGTTGATGGCTAAATATGTAGTATATTATACTTCCTTCCTTTTGTAACTCTCTAACCTCCATGGACTTAGCAATTATCTTTTTCTCTTGTTGCTCATACTACTTTTCACTACAGTGCCATCATATTCTCTAACAGATATGTGTATCTCCTCTCAGTAACTTCCTCCCAAATATTCAAAGGAATAAGCATCTGCAGGCTCACATTTCTGAAAAATGCCTACTTTCCATCACTTTGCTTTATTGTTGTACACATTGGGAGATTTCCTCAAAATTATCTTCTAATCTTTCTACTGATTTTTAAACTTTCTGCTGCCATATTTTAATTTCCAAAGCTGTTTTCTGGCTATTTCTTATAGTATCCTAATTTTGTATTTGTTTCATGATTGTATATCGTTTCCTGTATTTTCTATGTTTTTTCATCATATCTTCAATATATTACTCATTTTTTCTGATCCTTAACTATAGGAGCTGTTCCTCATATATGGTATTACGTGGTTGTCCATTGATAACCATTGTGGTTACCTATGCTCAAGATGCTGTCTTTTCCTTAATCTCCTCTTTTACAAAAAACTGCTTTACCCTTAGCTCTGACTGGTCTTTTAAAATCCAGAGTTTCTCTGGATCAGCTTCTCCAAAACATATCTCTGTCAGCATAGTAAGGGCTTCTCAATCGGACTTTCAACCAATTCTTTTGTTTTTTAGAACCATCCACACCTTGACATCAGTGATGTCTGCTAGCTCTAATTCCTGGGCTTTTCCAGGGTTCTTTAGCAGTTTATTATAAAGGATATTATAAGGGATATAGATGAACAGTCAGATGAAGAGGTACATATGGTGAGATGCAGAATGGTCCTCATGGAACTGGGGTGCATGAAGCTCCTGGAAAACTGATTTTTTATGTTTAATGGAAAGTCCCACATCTATGGATATATCTATGATAAAAAAAATCAAAACAAATATATATTTGTAAAGAGGTAGAGAAAAATAGACATCTATTAGTAAGTGTATGGCTGAATAAAATATGGTATATTTAAATAATAGAATATCACACAGCCATTAAAAAATTAGAAGGGATTTCCACACAGTATTGTTAAGTGAAAATAGCAAGATACAGAAGATGATGTTTAAAAAATCTTTTCCTTGTAAAGCAATCTCCAACAGAAAAAAATACCCTATATGTGAGATATATGTATAGGCTTGTGTCTGTATAGAACTATGAGTATGCGAAAATATGGATGGTGGTTAAAGCGGATTATCTTCCTATGAGGAGTGGAGTGGGGCTGGGATCATATGGAGTGAGGGGGAGAGGAGGAGAAATCAAGAGCCAAAGTTATAAAAAAAATCATCATCATAATGGAAATATATTTTGTCTGCATCCTACCCGTCTGGCAGATATCAGATTTAGAATTCTCGAGTTTTAATTTCCATTTTGCTATAGCAACAGCCAACTAATGGCAGGACCTTCCCAAGTGAGTTAACACTGGATGATAGTTCAAAATATAGCCTTCTGATTGGAAGACATTAGCCACATATAGGATTGTTAATTCTATAAATAAGGGCTATAAATAGGAACTGGGATCATAGTTAAGCATATCAGAGAAAAACATGTGGGTGTATAAATTATGTTCTTTAAATACACTGGAATTTTTGTAACTCAAAGTTATTTATTCAGTAGACTAGGTAACTAATGAACAAGTTTCCTACAAGCTCTGAAATCCTACTCTCCTAGGATCTAGTTCTTGGACTGGATTTGCGCATTGAATATTAAGAAAGGAAAGAAGGAAAATAACATTTAATGCCGTGTGCCAAGCTCTTTATAGTGGCAGTTCTAAGGACTGCTTTGGGGAACAAACTCCACAAACCATCCCTCAAAGTCACCACGTGTAAATACATGATCAAAGTCAATATTGTGTTTGTCATGCAAATAGCCCTTCAAGACACAGCCCTCATCCTCTTCCCATACTGCTAGCCCTTATCCCCTCTTAGAGGGAAAATTGGAAGCCTGCCAACAGCACTGCATTTCTGTGTAATCATCACAACTGCTGTATAAAACTAGATGACATTCCCATTTTACAGATAAGGAAATAGTGACTCAGAGAGGTCACATAGTGTTCAAAGGTAGGTCTCCTTACTGCAGAGTCAGGATCTACCTCCCTGCTCTGTTGTAGTAGTACTTTTATTATTATTGCAAACAACAGAAACCACTTCTGGCTGGTTTAGGTACAGGAGGTATTTAATTAAAAGGAATATCGAAAACAAAAATCAACCTCAGAACTACGCAACCTTAAGCAATGCTGAAAATTAGACCAAATAATGAACTGAATTAAGGACAAGACGACTGAATTCTGTAGTTTGGACAACTGGTGATGGTGACAGATCACTGGATGATGGATGCTCTCACTAGCACTGCTGTCTGGGCTACCTAAGCGACTTGATTGTGCTGCCTTTACCATTGATTCCCATCACAGTCGTCCTCACCTTCCATCATTTGTATATCAAAGTCCCAGCACCTGTTTAGCTAAGTCTTGGCCTAAAACAGGGGTTTTTAAAAGCTACACTATGTGGGCGTTTCCGTTGTGGCTCAGCAGGTTACGAACCCAACTAGTATCCATGAGGTCCTGGGTTTGATCCCTGGCTTCACTCGGTAGGTTAAGGATCCGGCGTTGCCGTGAGCTATGGTATAGGTCGCAGATGTGGCTCGGATCCCATATTGCTGTGGCTGTGCCAAAGGCTGGCAGCTGCAGCTCCGATTCCACCCCTAGCCTAGGAAGTTGTATACGCTACAGGTGCAGCCCTGAAAATAAGTAAATAAAAAAGCTTTACTATGCAATGGAATCACCTATGAAGCTCCTCCCTCCATCCCTCTCCCCGCCTCACTCCCTCTTCTCCCTCTTGTCCCTCTCCGTCCGTCTCTTTCTCTCTCCAACCCAGAGATGATTTTGATTCAATTGGTCCTAGGTTTCCACACTCCACCGATGAATCCCCTGTGGACCCAAGGTCAAGGGCTGTTGGGCTATTACTGGCCAATGTTGGTTACCAGGTCTCCTTGATAAGAAGAATCACTTGAGTACATGTTAAGGTAAGCCATTCCCTGGCCTCTTCCCTGAGCCATTTAGTCAGAATCATCTTGAGAAAAATTTGTGTAGATGTTAAGAAGAACCCCGGGGTGATTAGTGAGAAGTGGACCCTGCCTCTCATCAAAACTCATGAGGTAAGGATTCCCCATACATTGGAAGGGGGTTCATATCCCGGGCTGCTGGAAAGAATGTAAGTGCCTGTTGCAGTCCCACACAGCTTCCCTAGAGATACATGGTTGTGTATTTTCTTCCAAAAAGGTTGTTTGCTTCTGACTAAAACATCAACTCTCTTAGCATACATCCTTGCCAAGAAAATAACATTACTACTGCTTAAGTTAATCTTTGTGCGCACGTAAGAAAAACAAGAAGGTACTTGATCTGAGTTGCTTAAAGAGACTATAGCTGAACTCTTGAATGCTCTTCCGGTTTGATCTCATTTAGGTAGAAAGAAGCTGAAGCAAAATTTAGCCCTGAAGAAATATGATAAAATAAATATGATAAAGGCTTGAATATTGCTAGGATAGTTAGCATAAAATATCCTTCAGTTGTTTCCTCAGTGTTGCCGTGTATGGGATGTGAATGATATTTAGAAAACAGAATACCTTAATACATTGCATTCTTTAAAGATGGCTCCTTTGAGGATCTGATATTGTCCTTTACTTAGAGTTTAATTTATTTTTCTTAGGTTTTCAGAAATGGCCTTTCTACATAATGCAGTCTGTATCTCCAGCCAAGTGTCTTAATTCCTTACATAGAGTGTAATCCAGTGTAAACGTTCCAATTTCAACTGCATTTAAACATCAATGTGTTCCTTCACCTAGGAGAAAATGATCTCCTCTTCCTTCCTGCCGATCAATTAACTTCCTTTAATAGTCATATTTAGGAGGAAAGACACCCCGCCTCTATATTCCTTACACAATATAGTTGCCCAAACTAAAAGTTCGATAACAGTGATAAGGATATGCTACTTAACCTTCCCTATCACCAGGGAAAAAAGAGCATTGATGACACACATTACAACTTCAAGCACTCAAAGCTGACTGTTTGCAGTCAGTGGGTTTTTCAAAATAACATTTGTTACAGTTGTTCTCAGTAAATTTTATAGCAGATCACTCATTCTAAGTCGCTATCTAGAGACGCTGATGAAGTTAATGGGGAAAAGATTTGATTAATAAGATGTCTCCATACCACCTGTTTAAAAGCAAGGGCCAAATCTGGTATCTACTAATTAAGGGAAACTCTTCTTTGATGGGGATAGTGTGGTCATTTTGGGTTCAAAACATTCAATGGAATTGTGGCGTTTTGACCTCCAGGTGGAACAGGGCCCTAGGCTGGTAATCAAAAATATCTCTCCACATCTAGGACTGAGCAACCAGCATCATTACCACAAATTACAGTGCCATTTGTTTCATGCTTTTTTGTTGGGGCCAGGTGATTAGTGTGCCAGCTGAGGTTGCACAGTTTAAAATTTGCCAGCCCAGGTTCCTGGGGTCAAGCAAGTTGGGATGATTACTACTACTGCTTTCAAGGGAACTAAAAGGAAAAGGGGTTTTTAGTCTGAAGGTGTGTCTGAGAAGGTTGATAGCAGGTGGCACTTTTGGTGCCCTGTGGTCAAAGGGCATCTGAAGTCATCTGGTAGTAGAAGCCTTGAGAGGTCCGTGGAAATAAAATCTCTCCTAGAGATCAGCTGCTTTTTACATTTCATCCCTTCCTGGTCAGCATCAAGGAGCACTGGCCACAAGGGATGCTGTGCCACTTCTGTTCTGCTTTTGAGAAAAGACTGAGTTTACGTGACAGTATGTTTCTAATGCATTGTTTTCCAATTGATAATTTACAAAACGATTACGTATAAATAGAGTGTTTGATCTCAGTATCATTAAATCGCCTTTGGACTAGATCAGAGTTCTCCTCTTTCTCTGTGAAGAGCCAGATACCAAATATTTCAGACTTTCTGGGCAGCATGGTCTCTGTTACAACAACTCAACTTTGCTGTTGGGGCATAAAAACAACCATAGCCAAATGTAAACAAACGAATGCAGCTGTGTTCCAATAAAACTTTATTTACAAAATCATCTGGCCTGATATAACCTGTGACATTGGCATGCACTCAGTAATCATAATGGCATTGACACAAGTTTTTTTTTTTTTTTGTCTTTTTTTTGCCTTTATGTAGAGCCACACCCGCGGCATATGGAGGTTCCCAGCCTAGGAGTCTAACAGGAGCTGTAGCCGCCGGCCTTCGCCACAGCCACAGCAACGCGGGATCCAAGCTGTGTCTGCAACCTACACCACAGCTCACGGCAACGCCGGATCCTTAACCCACTGAGCAAGGCCAGGGATCGAACCCTCAACCTCATGGTTCCTAGTCGGATTCGTTAACCACTGAGCCATGAAGGGAACTCCCTTGACACAAGTCTTAAGATCTGAACTTATGGCCAACTTCTATTACCTGCTAGCTGTGTGATCTTTGGCAAATCATTTTACCTTTTTAAGCCTGAGTTTCCACTGCTCTAAAATGGAATTACCTACTTTAAACATCTGTTGAGAGAATAATAAAAAAGAATATGTAAGTAAAGTAATATTAGTGATTTTTATCTATTGTGAACTTATTAAGTGCTAGGCATTATTTCAGATTAGTTGCATTAATCATCTAGTTGCATCTCATACTATTTCATTTGCTTTATCTATTACCATTACTGATAATTTTTATCAAAAACTTGTAATGCACCAAATTGTACTCATTATATTACATGAGCTCACTGAAATCTCATATATTTTGTTGGTATTGTTATTAACTCCAGTTTACAAGTATTAAGATCAGAAAATTCCACTATTTAGTTGCAGAATATGCATTAAGGGAGTAGAAGCAACATAAATTAAGACTAATGAGTGAAGAACTGGATAACAAGATGGTAGAGTAAGATAAGAGGATGTGGAGCTCAGCTCCCACCACAGACAGATAAAAAATACATCTTTATATGGAATAATTCCCACTAAAAACTAACTGAAAACTGGAAGAAGGCCTCCTGAGCAACCAAATATCTAAGAAAGATGCATAGGTAATTGGGTAGGAAGGGAAGAAAAGCAGTCAGGCTAGGACCTGTGCCCCTTGGGGGCAATTCAAAGAAAAGGAGATTACATGGGCAGACACCCACCCTGGGGAATGAGCAGGTCAAGTCCAAGACTCGTCACCCCAGTCCTATGGTTCTACATGGAGGAGACAAGCCCCCCTTAGCTGGTTGGAGGAACACTGGTACCAAAAGAAGCCCAGGCAGGGTAGCCATTGTTAGCACACACTCAGACATTGCTTCAGAAGCCCCACAGGTTTATGACAGTGGCCACGCTACCACAGCTGATCTCTTAACACATACTAAGAGTCCATTCAAGTCCCCACCAGCCCTTTGAGTGGTTCCACGACAGGGTAGGGAAGGTGGAGGTGGCGGAAGTGATCAGTTGTGAGAGACAAAAAGAGCTCACACCTGAGACTGTTCCTGAGTGAAGATGCAGGCACCTACACAGGCAGTGCATCAGACCTTTGTATGCCCTACTTGCATCAGTACTCCCCTCCTTTGGGTCAAAGGTCCCAGTGCAGCAAGAGAAAAATGAATAGTCATAATAGTCACATACAAGGGAATCTCCATAAGGCTATTAGCTAAATTCTCTGTGGAAACTTTGCAGGCCACAAGGGAGTGGAATGCATTCAAAGTGCTGAAAGGGGAAAATCTGCAACCCAGGATACTCTAACTGGTAAGATTACCATTTAGAATTGAAGGGGAGAAAAAAAATTTCTCAGACAAGCAAAAACTAAAAGAATTCATCAATGCTAAACCTACCAAAAAAAAAAAAACCTACCATAAAAGAAATGCTTAAATGTCTTCTCAAATGGAAAAGAAGTAAGAATCTATTGGAAAAGAAAAATCCCACTAGGAAAGGCAAATCTGTAGTAAGGATTGAAGAGCAACCATTTAAATAAGCCAATATATAGATTAAAAGACAAAAAATTATAAAAACAACTATAACTACAATAAACATTTAAGGGATAAGCAAGAAGTAAAATATGACATCAAACACCACAAAATGTAAGTGGAGGGGAGTAAAAAAAACATAGCTTTCTTAGAATGTGTTTGAACTTAAATGATTATCAGTTTAAAGCAAGCAGATATAATGATTGATCACTGTATATGAACTCTGTGGTAACTTTGTAGTTGGTGGTAACTCTTGAAAAACTACAAGAGATAAAAACCAAAAAGAAAAGAACACAAGCATACCTATAAAGAAAATCATTGAAACACAAAAGTTGAAACAAAGAAATGAACAGGGAAGAACTGCAAAAACAACTAGAAAACAAGTAATAAAATGGCAATAAATACATACCTATCAATAATTCCTTTAAATGTCAATGGACTGAATGCTGCCATCAAAAGACATAGGGTGGCTGAATGGATAAAAAACTGAGACGTTTCAATATGCTGCCTACAAAGACTCACCTCAGGGCTAAAGACATAGACTGAAAGTCAGAGGATGGAAATTGTTTTTTCATGCAAACAGAAATGACAAGAAAGTGAGGGTAGCAATACCCATATCACACAAAATAGACTTTAAAACAAAGGTAATAACAAAAGACAAAAATGAGCACTATGTAATGATAAAGGGATCAATTTTTAAAAAGTATATTATGTTCATTAACAAATATATATGCAACACAGGAGCACTTAAATATATAAAACAAATACTAACAGACAAAAAGGGAGAAATTGACAATAATACAATAATAGCAGGGGACTTTAATACCCTACTGACATCAATGGAAAGATCATCCAGACAGAAAACCAGTAAGGCTACAGGGGTCTTAAAGGACACAATAGACCAGTTATACTTAATAGATATCCATAGGACGTTACATCTAAACAGCAGGATACACACTCGTGTGCACATGTATTTTTCCTCAGGAGAGATCATATGCTAGGCTACAAAAGAAGTCTCAACAAATTTAAGAAAATAGAAATTATGACAAGAATTTTTTTCCAACTACAATGGTATGAAACTAGAAATCAACAAGACAAAAATATGAAAAGAAGAGACATGTGGAGATTAAAAAATATGCTACTAAAACACCAATGGGTCAATGAAGAAATGAAAAAAGAAATCAGAAAATACTTCAGAACAAATGAAAACACAACACTCTGAAATCTATGGAATGCAGAAAAAGCAATGCTAAGAGGGAAGTTTATAGCAATACAGGCCTTCCTTGAGAAAGAAGAAAAATCTCACATAAACAACCTAATCCACTACTTAAAGGACTTAGAAAAAAGAAGAACAAACAGAGCCCAAGGTCAGCAGAAGGAAGAAAATAAAAAAAGGCAGAGAGGAAATAGAGATAAAAAAGAAGATATCAATGAAACTGAGACCTGTTTTTTTTGAAAAGATAACCAAAATTAATTAACCTTTAGTCAGGCTCACCAAGAAGAAAAGAGAGAAGACCTCCCCCCCAAAAGTAAAGGAAATGAAAGAGGATAAATAACAACTGATACCACAGAGATACCAAAAATTATAAGAGAATACTCTAAACAGTTGTATGCCAATTGGACAAACTAGAAGAAATGGACACATTTTTAGAAACATACAATGTGCAAAGACTTAATTAGGAAGAAACAGACAATTTGAACAGACTGATCACTAATACTAAAATTAATTTTGTTATATTAAAAAAATCCAGCAAACAAAAGTCTAGAACTGGATGGCTTCATGGAGTAATTCCACCAAATATATAAACAGTTAATACCTATCCTTATCAAACTATTCCAGAAAACTGCAGAGGAAGGAATACTCCCAAATTCATTCTACTAGGCTACCATTACCTTGATACCAAAACCAGACAAGGTCACTACAATAGAAGAAAATTACAAAGCAATATCTTTGATGAATATAGATACAAAAACCCTCAACAAAAATATTAGCAAACCAAATCCAGCAACACATTAAAAAAGATAATACACCATGATCAAGTTGGATTCATCCCAGGGATGCAAGGATTTTCTAATATCCACAAATTAATCAATGTGATACACCAAATTAACAAACATGTTATTATCTCAATAAATGCATAAAGGAGTTCCTGTTTTGTCTCAGACAAGAACTGAAGACCAGTATCCATGAGGACCCAGGTTTGATCCCTGGCCTTGCTCAGTGGGTTAAGGATCTGGCATTGCTGTGAGCTGTGGTGTAGGTTGCAGAAGCAGCTTGGATCTCCTGTTGCTGTGGCTGTGGTGTAGGCTGGCAGCTACAGCTCCAATTCGGCCCATAGTCTGGGAACTTCCATGTGCTGTGAGTGAGGCCATAAAAAGCAAAAATAAATAAATAAATGCAGAAAAAGCATTTGACCAAATAAGACATCAATTCATGATAAAAACTCTCTTCAAAGAGGGTAGAGAGAATGTATCTCAATGTAGTAAAGGCTACTTACAACAAACCCACGGCTAACATTATATTCAACTGTGAAAAGCTGAAAGACTTTCTTCTAAATTCGGGAACAGAACAAGGATGCCAACTTTCACCACTTCTATTTAACATGGTATTGGAAGTCCTAGACACAGCAATCAGAAAAGAAAAGGAAATAAAAGGTGTCCATATTGGAAGTTAAGAAGTAAAACTGTCACTATTTGCAGATGACATACTTTATGTAGAAAAACCCCAAACTGCTTATTAGAATAATGAATTCAGCAAAGTTGCAAGATAAAAGATTACATAAATCTGTTGTTTCTATATACTAATAATGTAATAGCAGAAAGAGAAAATAAAAAACGACCCTGTTTAAAATCATATAAAAAATACCTCAGGATAAAGTTAACCAAGGAAGTGAAAAATGTAACTCTGAAGAATATAAAACGATGAAGGAAATTGAAGATGATACAAAGAAATGGAAATACGTCAAAAAGATATTCATGCTTTTGGATCAGAATATTTGATATTGTGAAAATGGCCATACTACCCAAAGCAATCTACAGATTTAATGCAATCTCTGTCAAAATACCTATGACATCTTTCATAGAACTAGAATGAATAATCCTAAAATTCATATGGAAGCACAAAAGACCCTAAATTACTAAAGCAATTTTCTCAATCACAGTCCAAATATGAGGGCTAGTCTCAGGGGTGGAGATCAAATATTTGAACTTGGAACACTTTGTCTTCCCCAGGATCTCTCAAGGTTACCATGTACATCTCTATTTCACTCATTCATTCGTTCGTCCATAATTTTGAGTATTCAGGAAATATTTATTGAGTACCTATAATGGAATGAGCCAGATACTAAGCTAGACCCTGGGGATATAGTAGTGGACAAGATTGAGAGATACTGACTCGAAAGAGCTGATGGTCTAGTGTGGGAGAAAGAAAAAAAACAATTAAAATAATTATGAATTGGCATAAGTGCTATGGAGTCAGCAAACATGCAACTTAGTTCAAGAGGGAAGGTTGGAGGGTAGAGTGGTCAGGTAAGGCCTCTGCAGAGCAAACATTTATGCAGCGAGTTCCAGGACAGGAGTGGCCCAGATAAAGAAAATGGGCTCCTTCCCGGCAGAACAGTATATGCAAAGATTCTCAGGAAAGAAAGATACTAGAGAATTTGAGAACTATCAAAAATACTAAGTGTGGCTGGAGCCCAGTGAACAAGGAGGAAAGCGGTACAAGATGAGACTGGGCAGACAGGAAGAGGGTGTGGTCAAGATCATGGATTTTACTTTTATAATGAAGATCCATTGGGAGCCATGGAACAAGGTAGTGACTTATCTGGCTTGGATTTAAAAAGAGATCTCTCTGGGAGTTCCCATTGTGGCTTTGTGGGTTAAAAAACCCAACATAGAAGTCTCCGTAAGGATATGAATTGGATCCCTGGTCTTGCTCAGTGATTTAAGGATCTGGCATTGCCACAAGCTGCAGATGCAGTTTGGATCTGGCGAGGCTGTGGCTATGGCACAGGACTGCAGCTGCAACTCCGATTTGACCCCTAGCCTGGGAACTTCCATATTCTGGGGGTGTGGCCCTAAAAAGATAAGAGAGAGAGAGAGAGATCTGGATGCTAGGTTGAGAATAGATTGTGGGGACGAGGATGGGAACAGAGAGACAATTTAGGATGTAATTTAGTTGAGGATGCTGGTGACTGGCTAGATAGGTGGTGGTCCAGAGGGAGAGAGGCAGACAGAATCAACATATATTTTGGTAATAGGAGTGACAGTGTGTCCTGATGGATCAAATGTGGTAATGAAAGATATCCATGTAGTATGAATGTGGATTTTGGGGAAGCACCACAACCTCTAGAGTCCTCTGCAGGGGGAAATGCTGTGGAAATGAGTGCAGAGTGGCTACTGAGATAAAAGGAAAAGCAGGAGTGTGGTTTGCTCTGTCAGGTATTTCTGAGAGGGTGTTTAAGATGAGTACTGAGAATATCCATTGTCTTAGGCAATATGGATGTCATTGGTGATCTTTGGTAGCCTGGATGTCATTGGTGTGGGCAGAAGACAGTTAAGAATTTTTTTTTTTTTGTATTTTTAGGGCTGCACCCACAGCATATGAAATTTCCCAGGCTAGGGGTCCAATCGGAGCTGCAGCTGCTGGTCTATGCCACAGCCACAGGAATGCCAGACCCAAGCCATGTCTGTGACATACATCACAGCTCACAACAGCGCTGAATCCTTTAACCCATTGAGCAAGGCTAGGGGTCAAACCCACCTCCTCTTGGATACTAGCTGGAGTCTTAACCCACTGAGCCATGATGGGACCTCCAAAAACGGCTTTTAAGGAGTACCTTTTTGAGTCCAGTATTGTCACTGCTGCAGCTTGGGCTGCTGTGTGGCATGGGTTTGATCCCGGCCTGGGAATTTCCACATGCTGCAGTTGCAGCAAAAAAGGAAAAAAAAAAGAATGGTTTTAAGAGAGAATGGAAGAGGAAATGGAGAAAGTGAGTATAGACAAATATTTTGAGGAATTTAGCTGTAAAAGAGAGGTGATAAGTGGGCGGGTAATGGAGAGGAATGTGTAGTTATGAGAGCATTTTATTTAAGTTGGGGGATAGTAATGTCAGAAAGAGAGGGGGTTAGGGAAGGAGTAGGACCTTGAAAAGCCAAGGAGGGGGATGGGACACACAACCCTGGTGGAAGTGTTGCCTTAGGGAGGAATAGAGACAGGGCCTCCACTGTAAATAGAAAAGGAAAGGATGCAAATGTGAAGGGGTTTGCGGGTTTGGCTGTGGGAAAATGATGGAATTCAAATCTAATGCTACTTATCTTGTTCATTCACTCGACGTATTTTTTGAGTACCAGCTTTGTGTGACATGCTGCCCTAAGCTTTGGAGATACAGCAGAGAATAAAACAGACAAAAATCCACATCTCCATGAAACTGAAATTCTAGCAGCACTAAGATTTCATGTGGAAGAGTGGGTATGGAAGTTTTGAGGAGCTAGAACAAGGCTAGAAAGAAGCTTGCTGGAGGAAAAGAGTGGATCATGTCTGTGCATTTGATTGTTATAGATTAGTTATTATTATTATTATGATTATTATTAATAGATCCAGGGCTTTCTGCAATGCAGCTCCAAGTCTCACTACCCTGACATCCCCATGCACCTGCTGCCTCTAAGCATGGCTACCTTGGCATCTATTCACCCTTCCTTGAGCCTGAGCTGCCCTGAGGGTGTTATATGTGCAGAGGGGGAGACGCATGCAAGCTTAATCACTAGGTAATACTCAGATACATCAGTGTGAAGTTATGTAGGTATGCCTCCATAATGGCAATTTATACAATCCTGTTAAATACTCTCCAAAGGTCCTTGGACCTCTCAAATTTTACTTTAGGAAAAGCAGATTGGAACTGTCACACCAAAATAGCACATCCACATGTCAAACGGCAGGAATGAGCTCATAATATGTGCCATATCCGCCTGACCCTCATCCCTAACCCTCACCTGATTTGAGTAAATATCCACTTTTTACTGTTCATTTCTGTATACCTTGTGTTTTTAGGGGTACATGTGATTTTTATAATCAGAAAATGAAAAGCTTTAAGAAAATACTGCCTCTAGCGTGGAACTCCTGTTCCCCTAAACCAGCGTTATAAAGGGATGTTATTATAGGACATAGGATGCAGTAAGTATGACAGGACAATGTCAATGATGTATTAATTGTTTTTTTCCTGGTATTTCCCCTCTTTGCCCTACCCTTCATTCAAGTGGCTGGAACTGTACTGTCCAACATGATAGTTGCAAGCCACATGTGCCTCTTGGGCACGCACAATGTGACTGGTCCAAATTGACTTGTCCCTTAAGTATGAGATACATGGTGGATTTTCAAGGATTAGTGTAAAAACATAAAATAGTTCTTTAATAATTTTTTTTTGTCTTTTTAGGGCCATATCTGTGGCATATGGGGGTTCCCAGGCTAGGGGTCAAATTGGAGCTGCAGCCACTCCAGCCTACGCCACAGCCACAGCAGTGCCAGATCCAAGCCATGTCTGCGACCTACACCACAGCTCATGGCAACATCTGATCCTTAACCCACTGAGCGAGGCCAGGGATCGAACCTGCATCCTCATGGATACTAGGCATATTTGTTTCCGCTGAGCCACAATGGGAACTCCATCTCTTTAATAATTTTATATCACTTATATGTTTAAATATTTTAGATATAGTAGATCAAATAAAAATATAATTTAAATTAATTTCACTTTCCCCGCTCTTTTTAAAAAAACTGTGGCTACTAGAAGACTTACAATTTCGTATCTGGCTCACATTATGCTTCTATTGGACATGGCTGAGCAAGACCCCTCTGTGGTGCTGGCCTCCCCCTTCTGGCCCTCTGCTGCCTCCTTGACATGATCCACTTTTCTTGTTATTCCCGTCTTGGGGGCTTGACTTTGTCATTTGCTGGGCTTGGAACACCACGCCCACCTGCTATTCACAGAGGCACAGTCCCTCACTTCCTTAAGCTTTTTACTGAAATGTCACTTCGAGAGTGAAGGCTTCCAGCTAATTTAAAATTCCACAATTGTAACCTTCTTTCCAACTCCCTTCTTTGCTTGATTGTCACCATAGCACCCAATTGCGACTGAAACACTGCCTTTTACATAGCCATGTGTGTATTTCCTGTTTGTACCCATAAGAGCGAGGATTTCTTGTTCTGTTTTGTTCACTGCTGGAATGGTGCTTAGAACGTAGTGGAACCTTAGTCAATATTTGTTGAATGAATGAACCAGTTGCCTCAGGGGAGGGATTTGACATGGGGACCACAGTTACAAAGGAGGCTCGCTGGCTCTGATTTCCAAAAGCCTAACTCTTAGGGGAACACAATACTCCCGGCACAAAGAAAATGTTTAGGGGATAATATTTGTAAATTTAGCGGGGCTCCCCATCATGGCAGAAAAGAAATAGAGGTCCCTGTAGATCTTAGCTATGGCAGGGGTAAAAGGAGATGGATCTATGAATTGACTAAGATTAAATTTCTACCAACTGGGAAGAAGGAAGTTTCAAAGCAGAAATCAACTTAAGTTGCAGAAAAGTTAAGTTCTCCTATGCCAGTTTGTGACTGAGACTTGCACGTTGAGAGCAATGTTAGATGTTTAATGTTAGGATTTTCTGTGCCCTCAGGAGCAGAGAATGAGATCTCACTGTGGTCCAAATAGCTGTCCTTGCTTCCACCTCCATTCCCAGCCCAATGTCTTACATGTGATCTGTCAATAACATTTCATATTCAAGTTTTAGTAGATAGTTCCCATTAAGACAATTGGATCATATCTCTTTGACTCAGTCTCTACACCTACATGCATATCTATATCTATCTGGAAAATAACTTCATTTGACCATTGTAACTTTAAACAACTTTTTATTATAGTTGATTTATAGTGTTCCTTCAATTTCTGCTGTAGAGCAAAGAGACCCAGTCATATATATATATATATATATATATATATATATATATATATATACATTTTTTTCATACTATCTTCCATTATGTTCTAGCCCAAGAGTTTGGACATAGTTCCCTGTGCTGTTCCAGTAGGACCCCATTATTTATCAGTTCTAATAGTTTGCATCTACCAATCCCAAACTCCCTGTCCATCCTACTTCCTCCTCCCTTCCCCCTCCCCTGGCAAATTCTGCTTTCCACGTCCTTGATCTGTTTCTGTTTTATAGATGGGATCATTTGCGTCATAAATGATATGATATCACTTATATGTGGAATCTAAAATATGACCATTGTGGAGTTCCCGTCGTGGCTCAGTGGTTAACGAATCCAACTAGGAACCATGAGGATACGGGTTCGATCCCTGGCCTCGCTCAGTGGGTTAAGGATCCGGTGTTGCTGTGAGTTGTGGTGTAGGTTGCAGACACGGCTCGGATCCCGCGTGGTTGTGGCTGTGGCAAAGGCCGGCGGCTACAGCTCCTGTCAGACCTCTAGCCTGGGAACCTCCATATGCCGCGGGAGCGGCCCTAGATAAGGCAAAAAGACAAAAAAAATAAAATTAAAAAGATAAAATATGACCACTGTAACTTTAAAGACAGAATCTGAGCATGTGAAATGCAGACCAAGAAAAAACTTGGCATTCTGAGAAACGGCTCAAATGGTAAATGCTACGTTATTCAGTGAGCGAATATGGTAAGCACGTGACTTCCAGTTTTATGCCAGTTATCTACCAGACTATGCCCAGCGCCCCCTCCCCTTCCTACTCACCGTACATCACCTGTCTCTGAGATTCAGTCCTTGCATTCACTCCTCATCCTCCAATCTCGCTCTGGGATGGAGGTGGTCAGAAGGAGAGGAGGAGTGATGAGGAGAGGATATCTGTTTCATACATTTAGTGATTTTTTTTAACCTGCAAGTTTAACAGTTTGTTACCAGCATGAAAATGGCTGCATTAAAGCAGAAGACAGGGAGTTCCCATCGTGGCTCCGGGGAAACAAATCCGACTAGTATCCATGAGGATGCAGGTTCAACCCCTGGCCTTGCTCAGTGGGTTAAGCATCCAGTGTTGCCCTGAGCTGGGGTGTAGGTCACAGATGCAGCTGGGATCTCGTGTTGCTGTCGCTGTGATGTAGGCTGGCAGATGCAGCTCCTATTGGACCTCCATACACTGCAAATGCAGCCCTAAAAAGCAAAAAAAAAAAAAGACAAAAAATGGCTTATTCACAACAGCTGCATCAAAATACCACCTGCTTTCTGCATAGCTCACTCCAACCAGCAGCAGCACATGGTCGGGAGTCTGATGAGGCATGTTTCTGTCATTAGGTCTATACAACTTTATAACAAATGTCGCTGTCTTTCTTTTCCCCTGACTTAGAGGATGAAGAAAGTATGAATATTTTAATCAGCGTCATGGAGGCTTGAGATTTTCTGTTTGTTTTCCTGATTTTAGAATTAGGACAGAGGAGTTCCTGTCATGGCTCAGTGGAAACGAATCCAACTAGGAACCATGAGGTTGGGGGTTCGATTCCTGGCCTCGCTTAGTGGGTTAGGGATCTGGCGTTGCCGTGAGCTGTGGTGTAGGTTGCAGACGCAGCTCGGATCCCGAGTTGCTGTGGCTGTGACCAGCAGCTGTAGCTCCGATTAGACCCCTAGCCTGGGAACCTCCATATGCCGTGAGTGTGGCCCTAAAATGGCAAAAGGCCAAAGGCAAAAAAAAAAAAAAAAAAAGAATTAGGATCGAGATTGTTCTGCCACTTGGTAAATGTGGGATTGCCCTGTTGGCCTATGCACCTTTGCCCTAAAGAAAAGTACAGGGAGGAAACTAAGAAAGATCATTTTACTTCATATTCAAAAAAGGAGACACAGAGGAATGACTTTGATGGCTTCCTAGTTGGTCTAAGATTAAACAGATGCTCAGTATTCAGTTCAGATCACACATGTTCTAAAGTCTAGCCCGTTAAAGGGCTCAGTCATGGAAAAGGACATTTTAATCAAAAATTCACTTCAGTTTCAAGGAATTAGGTTGACTAATGAAGTGAATACATCAGTGTTGCTTTGCTCTAATCCTGGTGGTTTTTCTTTTTTTCCCCCCTTTTACTGTGGAATGTAAAAGTTGCTATTTTTCGTAAGCTCAGTTATATGGGAAGTAAAAATACTTTTACAATTCAGAGATAGAGTGCAGAAATTTGGGGGCATATGCACCATCTGAAAATGGAATAATCTTATTACAGTGAAAGAAGGCCGCTGCTAGAATGATACATTAAACCTCTCAAGAAAGTATTTTACTTGATTTATTCTTTGTCTTGGACCTGATGGGAAAGTGTCTAAAGCAGAGAAATGTGTTCTTCATGTGAAAAATGGAAATTATTGAGTTCTGTCTTTTCACTTGTCCAGCTACCTTTATAGATTGCATCTTGTTTAGTATCAAATGGCTCAGGTGCTCTTGAATAGCAGTCTCAATTGCCTTTCCTCTTGAGGATGTCAAGAGCTTCTCTTCTTGCTATGAACTCTGAATATTGTGTCATGGTCTGCTTTGCTGTCCAAAATCAGTCTCACCGGTGATTTTTAAATGTGGAATCTCTTTAAAATGTGACATCCAGGAGTTCCCTGGTGGCCTAGTAGTTAAAGATCCAGCATGGTCACAGATGTAGCCTGGGTCACTGCTGTGGTATGGGTTAGATTCCTGGCCCGGGAACTTCTCTGTGCTGTGAGTGCAGCCAAAAAAAAAAAAAAAAAAAAGAAAGGATTTCCAGTTGATATCCCTACTTCCCAAACAACATTTAAAGCAGAGAATATGCTACATTTAGAGCCAGTGAACTGATCTGTATACTATACAAATTTAGCCATTTTGAAAGTCCTGGGCACATGGGAATACCCTGGTTGACAAAACTGTGGCTGGAACCACTAGTTTAAGCTCAAAGGCTGGCAGGTACAACCCTAAGAGACACGGGTATGCATAGTACAGTGTGTTCAGGCTTTGTGTGCAAAGTGCATATACCTTCTGTCAGGAAGACCCTCCCTTTCCCCCTCCGACTTTGCCTGGAAAATTTCTGCTGCTTCTTCTCCCCTCAATTTATATGTCACTCCTGAGAAGCCCTCCCATGTGCTTCTGAAGCACCTTGCGCATGTGACTTATCACACTCCATTGTAATTATCTGTGTACCTTTCTGTCTCCTCTCATCAACTGTAAGTGCTACAAGGAGCTTTTCATCTTTGTATTTCTAGGACCTAGGCTTAGATCAAGACACTTAATAACTATTTGTTCAATAAATGCATGACTGAATCCAAAAGAGCTACTTTTATGTCCCACCTCTTCTATTACTAGTTGCATGGACTCGGGGAAATAACCTCTTTGAGTTTCCTTCTTCTTCTGTAAGATGGGATTGACTATCCATATGTTAGAGCCTTTTTTAGGAAACTGAAGCCTAGAGAATGAAGTTACCTTTTGGATGTCACATGATTGTACATAAAAAGAGGCCCAGTCAGGTCTCAGGGACATCACAGTACCTTCCAAGTGAACTAATTTTGAGTTTTGAAGACAACAAGGAGAAAGTATATCTTTGTTGATAAAACATTTTAACTTTGATAAACAAGCAAGGTTATTTTTTTTATTAATTCTGCCAGTAGATATGCTGGGAGCAGCCCACTTGTGTTTTTAACTTTACACTGTGCATTATACAGTCAGAAGTGACTTTACATTGTGCATTATACAGTCAGAAGACCAGGTTTGGAGTCCTTGTTCTGTGACTTCCTTAGGTTTTGAGATACTAGGAAGCTTTCTCAAGCCTCTGATTCTTTGTCTGTAAAATAGGGGCCATGATATTTTCCCGTACATAGCATGATAGTGAGGATGAAGAAATATAGATAAACTGTAAATTGCTCTATGCATGCAAGCTGTGTAATAAGTCTAAGATGGCATCATGGTTATTATTAAGAAATGTCAAGTCCATCAACTGCTGCCACATATGATCTCAAGGGGGCAGCACCCTTCATAAAACCAACAGAATAGAAGATATCAAAATTCAGTTTTTGCAGTTGTTTACAACTGTTAAAACAATTTACTAGGTTGTATTTCAAACATTTTGAATGCAGTTATTCTCACAGTGTCAGAAAGAAGGGATGTCTTGTTTTCCGGCTCCCAACCTGGGTAGAATCCACAGACAACTAAGCAGCCTCAGTCCTAAGCAGACCTAACCGGAAGGAAGTATGTATATGCCAGGGCATTGGGGACATCATTCTTGGGCTCAAGAATCTGAAACCCCCACATTGACCAGCTTTTCTGAGAGCAGCTACACATGGTAATGAAAAGTCAGCCTTCAGGAGTCAAGAGTGAAAAGCACATAGAGCCGGAGTGAATTGCTAGTTTCCTACTGCTGTTGTAAGAAATTGCTGCGAACTAAGAGGCTTAAAACACATGCGTTTATTATCTTACATTTCTAGAGATCACAAGTCTGAAATGGGTTTTGCTGGGTGAAGAGCAAGGTGTTGGCAGGGCCACATTCCCTGTGCACACTCTAGGGGAGAATCTGTTTTCTTGCCTTTTTCCTGTTCGGGTAGTTGTCTGGATTCTTTGGACCCATTCTCATATCACTTTAACCTCTCATTTGCATAGTCACGCCTGCTATTTCTCTTTAGTCATTAAACCTCCCTCTGCTTCCCTCTCATAAGGACATTTATGGTTACATTCAGGTCCCACTTGTATAATCCAGGACAATTTCCCCATTTCAAGGTTCACAATCCTGATTTGGAAAGTCCCTTTGCCATAAAAAGTAGTATGCACAGGTTTCAAGGATTACGATGTGGATGCTTTAGGGTGGCATTATTCAATCTCCCATGGTCTTACATGTCCACATGTAAGATGGTGGCATTATGAGTATTGCTAAGAAATGGCAAGTCACTTGGCCATTGTCACATGTAATCTCAAGGGGCAGCACCCTTCATAGTCAATAGAATAGAAGGCATAGTTTTTTATTTTTTATTTTTTTTTTTTTGGCTACCCCACGGCATATGGAGTTCCTGAGCCAGGGATCAGATCTGAGCCACAGTTGCAACACAAGCTGTGGGTTAGCTGTGCCAGGCTGGGTATCGAACCTGAGGCCCAGTGTTCCCCAAATACCACCAATCCCGTTGTGCCACAGAGGAAACTCCTAGAAGGTATCAATTATAGCTTTTGTGGTTATCTATATAGTTAAAACAGTTTTATAGGTTGTATTTTAAATAATTTGAATGAAATTTAAAAACCCTATCTGCGGTTTCTCTCCCAGGAAGAGGTTCCTCTTGTCAAACCCAGTCATCCTTTCCTAGACTTCTGCTGATCTAACTTTCAAGATCAAGTCCTGTTTCATCAGGTTCTGAGCATGTCTGCAAAGATCACTCACTTAATTCCACAGGGTTTTTGATTTAATATGATAGCCTAGAATTAGCTCTAGCCATTCTTTTTCTTCTAGCTACATTTCCAGTTTGGTTCTGTATTTCTCTTAGCAGTTAAGGGAGAGGTAGAATGGAAGTATTACCAGGCTTCTGGTTTCAGATGTAGGTGATCTAAGGAAACTAGTGTGGGCCGATTTGAGACATGGTGTTCCGGAACAAGTTCAGAGTTTCCCTCCCAGCCACATCGCTCAGTGTTAAGGGTAGGAATGTCTAGCTAGCTGGTCCATAGTCAAGAAGCAAAGGATTTTTCACAGGCTCTTAGATTTGCAGTGTTGGAATCTTACTGCGTAACACTTTTACAGCCCATAGTGCTCTCACAAACATTTATTTCATTCAGTCCTTGAGAATGATTCTGTGAGAGTGACAGAATTACCATGCTCTCTTAAAACTCAGACTCAGTTGTGGTGAAGAGCTTTGCCTACTAAGTAAGGGGCAGACCTAGGACTTGAACTAAATTTCTGATTCTTTATCCACTGTGCTGTTCACTACTTCAGAGCTGTCTGAGACCTTGAAGTTTAGTCCTATTTCCAGCAAAATATTTGAATCTCCTCTCCAACATTTTTCTAGCCTGTGGCAGCAGGTTTCATGTAACCGAGTCTGTTCCGCTCACATTCTCTCTTGAAATATCTGGGTAATTGGAGCAAGAGATGTGAGTGTGAAAGTATGTATATAAGGGAACTTGGTAACTTTTTCCATTTCCTACATTGTGTGAGGTAAGAAAGATAAATTTTATCTCTCTTCTATATGAACTGTTGATATGATTTATATATGCCAGTATCAATACTTTATGAAGGTACAGGTAGAAAAACTGCATGCCCTTATGAGGAGCTCTAGTCCAATGTAGTTCTTATTTTTGGCTATTATTAATCTGAGTTCATTCTTCCAGAACGCATGATAAAGATCTTCTCATGACTTTGGGGGGAAAGTGAGAAATTATTAAAGAAGAAATATTGACTGCAAAGATGTAGATCTGTTCTAGAGAGAAACCACAAACTGAAAACTTGGAATACAAAGGATAAAGAACAATTTCTTGTAGCAGCATCACCTTTACTTTTATGAAAATGTATATAGCCATAAATTTATAGAACTGGAGGGGCCTTTATAATAGCTTCTCAATGAATAGAAGACAGAACCAAGTTTAGGATGTCCAAGTGGAAGTGCATGGCAAAGGTGACATGAGAAAACAAGTACAAGTATTGGGAGCTAGAACCTGGTCTACTGCTCCAGCATGTAGTACACTGCATTGCACCTCTTGCTATGGTTTTATCCCTTTCACTCATTCAGAGTGATTTTTTGCGCAGATGGAGATAATAATTTAAGGATATGCAGTATAAACCAATTTTTATTGATTCTCTGCCTTTTGTACCAACAGACTGTCTCATAGTATAATGCAAAAAGTTGTAACCAACTTTGAATTCAATCACAGTGACAGAAGCCAGATACAAAAATAAAAGAATTACATCAGTTGTAATTCAGAATACAGGAAGATTGCCAGTTTATGACTTGAAAATCATTCTAAGAGAATGTATTTCCAAGAGGATATTAATCAGATAGTTCAGGTTCTAATTCATCAAGAGAACTATTCCTCATGAATTAGAGAGAGAACCTGACAGTTTTGTTAATCCTTTATAATAGGAACAGTTAATAGGGACAGAGCTGCAGTTACAATAAGTAGTCTCCATAATTGAGTCTTAAGCTTCTGAATTTGTCAACAATAATAAAGAGCGCAATTAGAATGTAACTGGGGAAATAATAATAGTTGTATTTTTAATGAAGACTGAGACCCTTCTATAAACTCTGTGTAATTAGTTTTTGTGTGCTAGCAAATCTTTTTGAGTCCTGCAATATTATGGGCTATATCATATCTGAATGTTATTGATGCCTCTCTCTCATGTACAGAGCAATTAGAAAAGATAGTTTCAAGGAGACTGGTGAGGAGTTCCTACTGTGGCACAGTGGGTTAAGGATCTGGTGGCAGCTTGGGTTGCTCCTGAAGCACTGGTTTGATCCCTGGCCTGGTGCAGGGGGTTAAGGATCAGGCATTGCTGCAGCTGTGGCATAGGTCACAGCTGTGGCTAGGATTTGATCCCTGGCTCAGGAATTTCCATATGCCATGGGTGTGGCCCCAAAAAAGACTGGTGAGGTAAAAATAGAATTGAAAACTGGTAAGTTTCATTTCCATTGTCCAAAAAAAAGATAATAGAATCCAGCATGTAATCTACTATATTTTTTATCATGTCATTCTGTGATCTAATACTAGATTCATAGATGGAAGATTCCATTGATCTATAAAAGGACTTAATGTTCCTCAACAACAGAATCACTGAAGGAAGTTAGATTAGGACCAATAAGTTCTTGAGAGATTCAAACATTATCATTGGAAACATTAATGATGTGGATATCATATCATGCATTTGGCTTCAGTTTTGTTTGAATGGCTCCATCAACACTGCACAATATTTTATGAAGAAGAGAAGTCTATTATTTATTGATAAAGCACAGAAAGAACATGATCTTCAGAACAACTTTGGGAGGTAGGCAAGTCAGAGATCCCTACACCCTTTTTCTGGAAGAAGAATCTCAAACCCAAAGACATGAACGACTTACCCAAGAGGGGTTAAAGATAGAGTTTCAGGTTCAGGTCTTCACATGTCACATGTTTCAATTTTCTTTGGTTGTTGTATTTCACTTCACATCAAACAAATATTTTGGTTTCAAATGAGTTAAAAATTCTATTAAATATCAAATTTTGTGCTCTCATATACAGATTCACAATTAAATTTAACTTATGATGTGTGCAACATAGCTTTACCTTTCTGAATTTAAATAGCCTACATTCATTATACATTAGATACCTGGGGATATGTTGATTTATAGGATTCATAGTTGAAGAATGGCATATTCTTTACTTAGGGAGCATCTTTCATGGCTTTCCAAAGGTGTTCTTCAGATTTATGATTCAATTAGAAAGGATTTAGAAAAACTTTTCCTTCACTTCAACAGCAATCTAAAAGAAAATTATTTTAGTGAATTGACACCCTAGAGTTTTAATGGAAGTAGATTTCTTGGCCACAAACCACCCTCCTGGGGTTGTGACATTAAAAACAATCCAAAGATTTAAACAAATCAATATCACTGAGGTCCAAAGTGTTGATTGTTGAGGATATGAATTATCAGAGCCAGGGAACACTAGTTAAATAACTTCATCCCCAGAGGAAAAATGTGCCACAAAAATGAGCTATATTACAATGTTTTCAAATCTTTCATTTAGCAGAACTATGAAGATAATTTGTTGACAAAGTAGACTGTAGGTTAGGAAAGGATATGGAGAGAACCGTAGATGTCTTTATCCTTATCCTTGTCCTTGAAGGTTCCTGGGTTTCATGGAAGTTTCTAGAAACATCTCAGAAGTTTTCCTAAAAATGCCACCTTGTTCCATAGGTTAGATCTGTTCCATCTGGCTTGGTACTGAAGAACAGACTGGTTACAGCTAGTTTTCCTGCCGGAGGAATCATTCATCCATTTTCATTTTCTAAGGAAATAGCTTGGGCAGTAAAGAAAGTTTTCCTTCCCTGTCTCATAGAAAATGTACAGCTGTGGTGTATGATTTCTGAGAACGTGGTGGTGGCTTGAGGATGGACTCAGGTCAGGGAGCCTAGGTGTTTGGAAGTAAATTTTTGGTCTTCTTGAGGCAGACTATTCAGAAGTTTTCTTTGGGTTTTAAATATTGATATTTAATTGATTAAAGTTATAAATCCCCAAACCAAGGTTTTTTCTTCATTTTTGAGTTCTTCATACAAATCTTATTTTCTTTATAAATTCAGTAGGTTTTAACAGTCCTTCATAAGGCTTTTCAATAATATATACTACGGTTTGCCAACTTAATTAACAACTTCAGATATTTTTAAACTGCATTTATATATTTAATATTTAGTGTCCATTTTCCAGTCTTAAGTCTTTTAATAGTCTGATAAACAAAGCCTCTGGAGTATTAAATAATTCTTACAATAAGTTGGATTTATGTATACTGTGAACCAAAAGTTCTCTTAGACGCTCCAGTAGTATTAAAGAATGCAGTAAAACTCCAATTGAAACCACAAGTATAATCAGTTATTCAGTTCTACATTTTAAATTGGAGTGACAAGACTATCGCTCTAAAAGACCAAATTCTCTTAAAATCACAAGGACATAGATATAAAATATGTATAAAATATAATAACATAATTTGATGCTTCCAAGTGTTTATTTTCTTCATTCTAAATCTCACATTTAGAAGATCTGTACTCACTAAAAAAAATAGTTACTGTTTCAAATCCTTATGATTCTTTACAACTAGAGATACTGGCCAGGGTCTTTGGACCACCCATGCTGTCATTCTGAGACAATTTATATTTCAAGTGACTCTACTTTTTTGTTTTCTTTCAAAGAAATTCACCACTGCCCACCCAAGTTGATCTCTTACACCTTTGTGCTTCTTAAGACATGTTGCAGTGCTTAGTGCCCAAGCGTGAACTCTGGAGTCAGAATACATAGGTTCACATTCTGGTTCTACTTATTAGCTGATCTTGGACAAGGAATTTAAAGTCTTGGTGTCTCAGTTTCCTAATCTGTAAAATGTAGATAATACCAGAAACTACATTATAGGTTTGTCATGAGGATTAAATTTTTAATATATGTGAAACTCTTTGAATAGTCCCTGGCTTATATTATGTGCTATATAAGTATTAATGGTTGTTACTCTTACTTGCATTTTCCTTCTAATTCTAAAGATCTTTGAATTGAAGGTATCCTAGGATGTAAATGTCTTTTCCATTTAATTTTAAAGACCTTTAAACTTGATGGAATCTTGAAATCTTTCGTGGTTATATAATCATATAATTTCCTTAGATATTTCAATCATATCCAATTTACTTTTATATATTACTTTGTCCTTTTTGTGGTCACAGCTTATTAACCTATTTTACAAAATTTTTTTAGACTCAGCTCTATACACTTAAATGACTTTCCTGAGTCGTTTAACCTCTCTGTGCCTCAATTACCTTATCTTAAAAATGGTGATAAATAGATAAAGAAGATGTAATACACACACAGTAGAATACTACTCAGCCATAAAAAGAATGAAATGATGCCATTTGTGGCAATGTGGATGGACCTATTGGAGATTATGCTACGTGAAATAATTCAGACAAAGACAAATACTGTATGGTCTCATTTATATGTGGAATCTAAAAAACAAAACAAATGATCAAATATAACTAAATAGAGAGTCATAAGTACAGAGAACTAACAGGTGGTTGCCAGAGGGGAGGAGGGCGGAGGAAGGAGAGAAATAGGTGAGGGAGATTAAGGCTTAATAAACTTCCAGTTGCAAAATAAATGAGTCACGTATATAAAATACACAATGTGGGGGATATAGTCAATAACTATGGAATGTCTCTGTATGCTGACGTGTTGTAGCTAGATTGATTGTGATCAGTTTGAAGTGTTTAGAAATACCGAAATGTTTTGAAGTGTGTAGAAACGTTGTGTACCAGGAACTAACATAGTGTTATAGGTCAATTATACTTCAAAAAACAAACTCAGAGGAAAAGATATCAGATTTGGTAGTTACCAGAAGTAGGGAGTGGCGATGGGGGGAGGGGGAATTGGATGAAGGCAATTAATAGGTACAAACTTCCAGTTATAAGACAGATAAGTACTAGGGATGTAAGTAGAGCGTGATGAATGTAATTAACACTGCTGTATGTTATATATGAAAGTTGTTAAGAGTCCTCCTCACAAGCAAAAGTAGTTTTTTCCTATTTCTCTAATTTTGTATCTATATGAGATGATGGAAGTCAGTAAACTTACTGTGATAATCATTTCATGATGTATGTAAGTCATATCAGTATGCTGTGCACCTTAAACTTATACAGTGTATGTCAACTATATGTAAAATATTTCTCAATAAAGCTGGAAGAAAAAAATGGGGATAATAATCCCTGAATGCTTCCTAGTCAGCAAATATTAAATACTTGTTGAACATCCACTATGTCCTAGGCACTATTCTCAGTTCTTTAAATAAATTCATGAACAAGCATACCTGTATTTCTGCCTTCTTGGAGCTTTGCCAGGGCAGGAATGGCAGGGGAAAAGTGTTGGGAGGATGAGACATAATGAATGAGTAAATTATGTGGTATAGGAGGGGGTGCTAAATGCTAAGGAAAAAAAATAGAACAGGCTAAAAGGAATCAGAAATTTGCTGTGGTGGGGTGGAGACCGATTACAATCTTAAATAGCGTGATCAGTTTTAGGCCTTATGGAGAATATGACATTTGAGTAAAGATGAAAGAGATGAGGTGAATAAGCCAAGACATATCTGAGGAAAGAACATTTCAGACAGTAGGAATGATGCATTAGTCAACTTCTGCTGCAGTAACAAACAACCCTAATATATCAGGTTCTGACAAGCCCAAACATTTATTTTTTGGTTGTATTATGTGGCCATTAGTCACTCCCATATTTCTTTAAATACTTTCTCCTCTCTAGACTTAATTATAGTATTTAAGCTTATCAGGGGTAGGGAAATAGATTTCACTACAGGGAAGCATGGCAAGATGAGGGAGTGTGGAGAAAATGTTAACACAGAAGGTCCGGTTGTTCATTCCTTGAATGTCACCAAGTGTCTTGGATTTACTCTTGGCTAACCCCCAAGGGGTTACAAGGCAATGTAGTCCTCAGAATGTTCTTTATATCACTGATGGATTATTTTGTTGTGTGCACCTGGGAGAAATAAACTGTTCCATCGTAGCTTGTCAGGATTGCTTTTCACAAACAGGATTGATGATGTACACCAGGTTTCATTGTTCTGGTCCCGAGTTTCAGTTGCCATGACTAGGAAGATGTGCCCATGTGACCAACCTCCCACAAAAGCCCCAGGCCCTTAGACTCAAGTGGATTTCCCTTGGCAGAGACATTTCCATACTTGTCCCTGTAGTTTGCTGCCAGAGGAGAAAAACCCATTATGTGTGGCCTTCAGTGAGGAAGGACCTCAGAAGCCTATGCTGGACCTCTCTGGACTTGTTAAAGCGTATCTTTTCCCTTTTGCTTTTGTTCTGTATCTTCTGTGATCAGTCTTAGCTATAACCTGCTATTGAATTGTGACTCTTTCTAGGAAAGTTAAGGAGGAGGTTATGGGATTTCTCACACAGGAACAGAATTGATCTTTGCTACTACAAACAACTAGGACAAAGATTTAAAAGCAGGACATACCTTGTGTGATCAAGACACAGCAAGTAAGCCATTGGTGGTGGAGTGCAGAGCATGAGATGGAGAGGGTTAGGAGATGAAGTCAAGGAGTAGTGGGCTGGGGCCAGGGAGTGGGGGTTAGATCATGCAGGCTTTGGAGGTCATAGTGCAATGGGAAGCTGCTGGAAGGTTTTGAGAAGACTTCGTGACAGAATCTCAGTTATAAAAGGAATCGCCAGGGCTACCACCTTGAGAGTAGAGGGTAGAGGGGCAGGGGTAGAAGTTGGGAAACTCATTACAAGGCTATTGCAATAATTAGAGTGAGAGACTGGACCAGGTTGCAGCAGTGGACATGGTAAGAAGTGGTCAGATTTGGAATATTTTGAAGACGATTTTTACGGATCAAGTGGTAATGGTGTGTGTGTAGAAATTTGTCAGATGTAAGGCACCACACACATGTAGATGATTGTTTTTGGGTCTGAAGGATAAATAGGGCCTGAGAAGGCTGAGGGAAAAGGAAAGCTCTCATTGCCAAGGCTGCAGAGAGGGGGCTTTCTTATGCCATTCATCAAGCTACACAGACACTTTGGGGGATGAAAATCGCAAGAAACATGACAATGCTGTTAAGTCAGATTGTCCGTGGTCAGGCCTAACCCAATAGCCCAGGCATAACAGCGTGGAGGAAAATTGCCTTCTCTCCCATAGTCAAAGGGCATCTGGCATAATGAGAAAGAATTTCCCTAGGACTGCGTTTGCATCCTGGAATAGGATACGTTCTCACTTTACTCACTGGTCAGCGCAGGACCAGTCTGGTTTCAAGTGTGGGTGTTTTCTATCATCTTATGGCATTAAAAACACATACCGAAGTCACATACATTCTGGAGCCAGCTTCTGGGTTGAGGTCACCAGGAAGGGTTTTGCCTGTGCCCCACTTTCTCATTTCCTAGTGCTTCTCTTTCGTGTGCTTTATCTTTCCCCAATTCCCCAAACCACTCATCCGCGACCCACACATAGAGCAGTGTTTCAAAAGATATGATTCTCTGTGTCCAGAGATTATACTGCTCACTCAGATGCCAAAGAGAAATTTGAGCTGAATTATTTCTATCGCTTCAGTTCTAAAAATATCACTTCCTCTTTGCCTAATGTGTGCAGGAAATATGTGGCTTTATTTCTGTATAACAGATGCGAAAGCAACTCAGGTAAGGCAGCAAGCCCCAGGTGTGAATGCATTTTGATGTACTTCAAATTGCCACAATTAGAAAGACCAACCCTTATAGAAGACCCAGAGCTAATTATACCAGGAAGAGTCGGGAAAATGGCTTAGCAAAGAGAATTTGTGATATTATCCCTGTTGACAGTGGGATTAGGGGATGTTCCCAGCTCTGTGGTTTATAGGATATTTTTTTTCTACAAATCATTAGCAAAAAGTGTCAAATAAACTCCTTTGTTCTTCACCTTGAAATAAAGCCACAGATTCTTTAGGGGATCTGAGTGCAGCTCAGCAAAGTGAACAAATATATTTAGAAGGTTGCCCGGCCAACAAGTTGCTTTGCTATCTGACCCATGAGACAGTGACTGACTAGCTTGCATAATGATATGCTACTTGGGTTACTTCAAAGGGAGAGCATGCATCTTTCTGAAAATGTTGCTTAGGAAGCTTTTCCATTTTGTACCATATGAATGCATTTTTCTTGTTTGATGCACGGTAGCACTACCCAAGGCTTTAGAACGTATAGGAGCTCTTTAGGAGAAAAGGAGCCTTTGAGTTCTATTACCTGTCCACGGTGAGGCAAGTGTGGGAGGGGGAGGAGAGGAAGGGAGGAAGTGGGGGTCACTTAGAGGGATTTTCATTCCTTTATTTAGAACCACAGGGTCAGAGTGAAGTAGACTTGGATTCTAGCCATAGTTCTGCGGCTGACACACTGGGTGACTTAAAGACACTGAACTTGTTAGGAACTTAGTTTCCTCAATTGTAGAGTGAAGGAGGCTATTGAATTTTATTAATTCAACATATATTTATCAAGTAGCTTCTGTTGTAGGTGCTTGGGCCATGTCAGTGAATAAAACAGGCCAAGATCTCTGTCCTTAGGGGGTTTCCATTCTTGTTGCGAGTGGGAGGGCAAATAACAAACAAGAAATGTACTAAATAAAATGTTTACATTATGCAAGAAGGTGGTATATGCTATGGAAAGGAGAAAACAGTGGAGTTAGGTGAAGTTTTTCTGGAGTGTTGGCAGAGGTGGGGTGGTTAGGGTTGCAGTTTTAGGTAATCTCTAAGAAACTTCTAGTTCTCTCTCTCTTTTCCACACCCATGGCATGTGGAAGTCTTCTGGCCTGCATCAAAGCCACAGCAATGCCAGATCTGAGCCATGTCTTGTGATCTACACCACAGCTCACGGCAATGCTGGATACCTGATCCACTGAGAGAGGCCAGGGATCGAACCCACATCTTCATGGATAAGGATACTAGTCAGATTCCTCTCTGCTATGTCACAACGGGAACTCCTTTTTTAAAAAGAATTATTTTTTGGTCACACCAGTGCCATGAAGAAGTTCCCCAAGCCAGGGATCAAACTCCAGCCACAGCAGTGACAATGCTGAACCCTTAACTGCTAGGCCACCAGGGAACTCCACTTACTGGTTCTTAAAATCTGTGATTCTGTGGTATTTATTCATTTAATAATCACAATCATGGTAACTTTATATTACATATTTACAAGGAGATTTTAAAGTCCATCATTTCTATTAAGATATCTTTTGGGCATATGCAATCTTTTTTGATGCCTTTTGCTTTTCCTCAGGATCTAAGGCCCTGTACACTTTATTTTTTCTTTTCTCTCCTGGATTTCATGGAGATTTGTCTAATCTTCCTCTTCTCCATTTTTATGATCTCTCTGTTTCTGTCTTTATTATGGTATTTCTTCCAGTATAGTTTTATTTTCACTAGTTGCACACTGACCAGGACAGAGATGAGGTTGGGAACAGACTATTCTATTCATAGTTATTAATTCTATGAATGTACTTTCCAGGCCTCCTGGCTTAATATTTCATAACTATACTAATTGGTTCCTAACTAGTGCTAGCACCCAAAATCTTCTGGTGAAAAGCACGAGTGGTAGTTATCTACGTGGTTAAGTATCCATGTTTCTTGCATTTGGGGAGTGTGTGTGTGTGAGTGTTTTTTTTGTTGTTGTTGTTTTGTTTTGTTTCTTTAGTCTTTTTAGGGGCACACCCCTGGCATATGGAGGTTCCCAGGCTAGGGGTCCGATCAGAACTATAGCCGCCAGCCTACACCACAGCCACAGAAATGCCAGATCTGAGCCACATCTGTGACCTACAACACAGGTCATGGCAACGCTGGATCCTTAACTCACTGAGTGAGGACAGGGATTGAACCCGTGTCCTCATGGATACTAGTCAGGTTCACTAACTGCTGAGCCATGACGGGAACTCCTGTGTGTGTGTGTGCTTTAAATGCCATTTGAGGATAAGCAATGCATTTTAAAATGAATGATTGTGCTTCATATTGCTTAGCGGCTACTAAGAGGCCAGAATTTTGTTTTGGAGGCAAAAAATAATTAATTGGACCACTTTCCACCTTTCCTCTTACTTATTTATTCATTTTGTCATTTGTTTCTTCATCAAGTATTTGTTGGGTATTAGGAACTCTGAATTGCTACCTTTCATAACAAGCGCACCAAAAAAGAATTACGATTGTCCTTTGGTATCCATGGGGGACTGGTTCCAGGATTCCTGTGGGTACTCAGATCTGTGGATGCACAAGTCTCTTATAAAATGGCAATAGTACACTTGGCCTTCTGTATCTGTGTGGATGTGGACGGCTGACTCTATCTTGCTTTTGAAAGTCTGTTAATGTGGAGTACCATAATACAAATATTACTAATTTATATGAAAATCAAATGGAAAATATTATACTATTAGAAATATTAATACTGTTTAAGAGCAGACTACCTTGAAAATCCTTATGGATCCTTAGTCATCTAGTCACTATACCAGGAAACCTATTCAAATCCTATGAATAGTTTAAGTGGTATGATTAAATCCAACTCCTACCATTTCCTATTGTGTCACAGTGTACCTGCCTTATTTATATATTACTGGCTTGTACCTGTAGACATCTGGGAAATAGATCTCAAATATAGAAGATCATTCCAAGTGGGAAAAGACAGATGGAACACTAGTATTGTTTGGCAGGGCTCCAGCGGAAGTCTGTACATGGGTTAGCTATCCAAGGAATGAATATGCCAGGAAATTGGTCAAAATCCAATTTGAAGCCATTTGTTGGAGAGCTATGACAAATATCAGAGATTTAGTTACAAGCAGACCGGGGTATAAGGCAAACGTTTTATCTACTGAGGTTCAAGGTTAAAGTAAGGATGCCTAGTCTTTGGGAGACATGTTTATGAGGCAGAGAATCTAGTAATGAAAGGCTGAGGCATCAAGGTCAGAGCAACCAAGTGAGTAATCACTCTAGGACCTTCATGCCTAGGTCCCAGAGTCAGGGGTGGGGTTGAGCTGACACGTGTATATTAAATCAGGTTGCGCGCTTGGAGGGATGTAGTCAGGCTACTAGATACACTATTATGTATCTAATATGTATATGGAATAAGAAGAAGTTGGCTATGTGAAGCATGGTGGTTAATGGCATACATTATACATGAGGACTTAACAAATTCAATCAACAAAGATTTATTGGCCAACTAATATATATATTAATATATTATATATATTTATATATATGTGTGTATATACACACACACACACACACACACACCAGGCACTGATATTCAGTGAGGAATAAAACATTGTTCTGAGATGATCACTATATCTATTTTATGCCACAAATCATAGTGCAACTTGTATGAGTCATTAGATATATACCGTTGGACTAAGCGACTTTGCCTGGGGACATAAAGAAAGACACCAATGCAGAGATAATGTTTGACCACGATTCTGAAGAATTAGTATAAGTTATTCAGGATTAAAAGGTAAAGGAAATTTTGGGGAACACTAGAAAAATATGCACAAATGCGTGGAGTTAGAAAAGGGCCTGCTGTGTCTGTTGAGGTTGGAATAAAATATATAGTGAGAGCTGGTAAGAAATAAAGCTGGAACTTAAAATCCAAGTACCTTCATGAGAAGTTTAGAACGTTAAGTGCCATGAGTACTGACACCATAACACTAGCTGCTGTAAGAAACAAACTCCGGGAGTTCCCGTTGTGGCTCAGTAGAAACAAATCTGACTAGCATCCATGAGGACTCGGGTTTGATCCCTGGCCTTACACCCAGTGGGTTAAGGATCCAGCATTTCCATGAGGTGTGGTGTAGGTCACAGATGCAGCTCGGATCCCGCATTGCTGTGGCTGTGACGTAGGCCGGAAGCTGTAGCTCCTATTGGACCCCTAGCCTGGGAAGCTCCATATGCCACGGGTGCGGTCCTAAAAGCCAAAATCAAAAAAATAAATAAATAAATAAAGAAGAAACTCCAAAATTTATATTGGTCTAAGCCCAATATACTAGAAATTTATTATTTGTTCACACACAATCCAAACTTGCAGTTCTGATTGAGGGGTGACTCTACTCCAAGTGTTGATTTGAGAACTCGGGTTTGTTCCTTCCTGATGTTCCATGATCTTTAACACATGGCCTTCACTGTTGCTGGGTCCTGTATCAACCTGGCAGCAGGGGGAAGAGTAAGGAAAACAGCTTGGGCAAAGATATATGTTGAGGGCCCGGCCTGGAACTGACATATAGTACTTCTGCTCACATTCCATTGATTAGAATGCAGTCATATAGCCACTCCTAACTGCAACAGAGGGTGGCAAATGTAGTCTGTGTGCCCAGGGTTTAATGAGCAGCTTGCCAGTCCCCACCACTCTCTCATTGTGTTTCTATGCCTGCCACTGAGTAGACACTCATTAAATGTGCTGAGTGAAAAAAAAAACAAACAAACAGATTTTCGTTTTGTTTTGATTTTTTTTTTTTTCTTTTTAGGGCTGCATCCATGGCATCTGGACGTTCCCAGGCTGGAGGTCGAATTGGAGCTGCAGCTGCTGGCCTACACCACAGCCAGAACAATGTGGGATCCAAGCTGTGTCTGCGCCCTACACCACAGCTCATGGCAATGCTGCATCCTTAACCCACTGAGTGAGGGCAGGAATCGAACCTGTGTCCTCATGGATACTAGTCAGGTTCGTTACCACTGAGCCACAGCGGGAACTCCTGTTTTGGTTTTTTTCCTGACAGTGTAGTGATGTAATCTTCTTTTAATTACACTAGAAAACATAATCTTGTTGTAAACATGTAAATAAATAACTCAGAAATGTGCAACATCAGTACTTTGTTAGGATGACTGATGGATGTGGAGCAGTTTGACAAGTATGGGGAAGGTCAGCTGGTGGGTGAGCTGTTAAGAGGCTGTAGCCGTAGCCCAAGAGAAAGACTTTTGATCCAGGGCAGTAGAAATGGATACAGGAAAGGATTAATGTGAGACGCATTCCCAGGAAGCATTACAAGGACTTGATGGTGAATTTACTGTGTGGGAGTGAGGAAGAAAGAGGAATACAAGGTAGTACTAAGGGGTAGAACTCAGTAATGGGATGTAGAATATACCTGTTTTCCTACTGTTGCCATAACAAATTATACAAATTTTACAGCTTAAAGTAACATTCAGTTATTATTATCGTAGTTCTATAGGTTCAGAAGTCTAGGCGTTCCCACTAGGCATTCTCTTCAGGGTATCACAAGAGCAAAGTCAAGATGGTGGCTGGCCTGAGCTCTTATCTTTAGGCTCTGCGGTGGGGAGAATCAGCTTTGAAGCTCATTCACTTTGTTGGCAAGAACTCAGCTCCTTCTTCCTGTTTCCACCTGGCCTCCTCCATCTTCCAGTCAGCAACGGCAGGGATGGGTCAAGTGCTTCTCAAGCTTTAAATCTCTCTGTCACATCTTGCTACTTCCTCTTCTGTTTTTAAGCATTACATTGGGCCCAACCAGATAATCCAGGACAATCTCCCTAATTTGAGGCTCTCTGTAAAGTCCTTTTTGTTCTTGTAATGTAACAAACATATCCACAAGCATGACACCATGGGGCAAATGTATTCGGGCCCGAAATTTGGCTTATCCCATAGAACATGCAGGAAATTGTGGGCTGGCTCATCTTTGAGCCATTCTCGCCTCCTTGGTGTATGTTTTTCTGGACTGCAGAGGCTCTATCCTCTCCTGCAGCTGAGCTTCCAGATGTGATTTAGGTTCTGCCAATCAGATTAACTCATCTGAGACTTGAACTTGGAAATGAGGGAAGGGGGAGAGAGCAGTGTGTGAGACATCTATTTTGGCTGGTGAGAACTGGAGCAATGCTGGCATGGTTCTGGAAGCAGCAGCTGAAGAAGAGACTTCCTGATTCAGCAGGCAGCTGTACCATGAATCAGCCAGTACATCAAATTCTCCTTGATTGTTTTTTGGTTACCACAAACATCTCCTAAATGTCTTTATATGGGCCTGGCAATTTGCAAAACTTACCTTATTTAGTGGAGGCAGCTTTATTCCTGTTTGGACAATGGAAGAAATGGAGAATCAATGTTAGGGGGACTTGCGCATGCTCACCCGGGGATTAGAGCTGAAATCCAACTTCACATTTCTCTCTGTTGCATGACTGCAGCCTGCCTTGTTTGCTGTGGTCTTTTGGACATTAGAATAAGTTTCTCTAAAATGGGTAGCTTATAGCTATATTCTGGATTCTGATCTTGACCTTATATGGAACTCCGTTGTTTTGAAAGAGCTTTCACATTTACAGTTTCACTGTTCTCAGGAGACATAACTAGAGGATCAGGGATTAGGGGAGATGGGAAAGAGGGAAGTGACAATGTCCCTACTGAAGGGGACAGTGGTGGCCAGCCCTAAAACCTGCAATGTCCAGTTTAAACTAATTCTGAAGAGAACCTCACATTTTTACTCTTGCTTATGCGGAGTGACCTCGCAGAGATTGTGTCATTTCAGGAAGACTGCTCCTGGAGTACACAGAGAAGCCAGCTTCCATAGATGCAGCTGCACCTGCCGCCACAGGAGATGAATGAGGCACTCCGGCAGGTCAGCCAGAAGAGACGATGAGCCAGGCTGTCACATTTGTACAGTGACAGATGCCTGTGCTCATATCATGTGAGAGGGAATCTCTGGAGTTTGGAAGAGGCAGAGAAATGCCACATTTTCATAATGTCCTTAAAAATGCAAAGGGTGGTGCAGGGTTGTCACAGAAGAGGTGCTGCTTTGCGAAGCCTGGAAATTTTGCCTTGTTTTAGGAAAGGGAACATGAGTTGGGAACAGGAGCCCTGTGTCTACTCCTGGCAGGAGTGGAAGCAGCATCAGGATGGGCCTTCATGACTAAGTTTGGATGTGGCCTTGGGGCAGGGTGCGGGAGAATTTAGCAGGGGACTTAGAAAGTGAGGGCTGGCCCCTGCCTTGGACTCCTGTGTCATGTGCCTGGACCTAGGGTGGATGGAAGCTCTTGGAAGCAGAACCTCTGTCTTTCTCATTCCCCAGTATTCTCATACCAATTAAAAAAGTGCCTGCCAAGTGGTAGGCACTTGGTACATATTTTCAGATTGACCGTTGAGTATGATTATTTGAGCTAGGCTGTGGAAGAAGGGGATCACAAACTTCAGCTTATGGGCCTGCTGCCTGATTTTTCAAATAAAGTTTTATTTTCACACAGGCCTGTGCATTTGTGAATGCACTGCAGGTGCACTGCAGTGTCAGAGCTGAGCAGCCGTGACAGAGACCATATGGCTCTTTACAGGAAAGGTTTTCTGACCCCCATGTAAAACATCATTTAAAGAAAGTTCCAAGAAAAAAAATAAACAAAAGAAAAAGAAAGTTCTCTCATAGCAGATAGGAAAGGCGCCATTTTTTGACTCCACATCACCCTTCAGCTACCAGGACATTTCTTTGATATCATTTAAGGAAAAACTCCTCAAAACAGCTCTCTGTATTGTCTCTAATTCCTCTCTTCACATCTTCTTTTAAACCTATTCCACTCAAGCTGTTATCTTCATGGGAATTGCTCTTGTCAAGATCATCAGTGTTGTGATTTTCATGGTCAGATTTTCAGTTCTCACATTATTTGTCTTGGCAGCACTATGTAGACACTTGGCAGCAGTATCTGACACGGTCGGGCACACGTGGAATGTTTTCTTGTCTTGGCTTCTGGGCCACCAAATTTCTCCCGGCATCACTGGTTGTGCTTTCTCAGCATACTTGATTGGTTCCTTATCTTATGGGTCTCTTAATGTGGAGTGTGCCCCAGGGTTCCATTCTTGGTCTTCTTCTCCTGTCCATCTAAATTCCCTTAGTGATTCGATCCAGTTTCATAACATTAAGTATCATCTGTACAATCATAAGTTCCAAATTTCTATCTCCAGCCTGGCTCTTTCCCATATGTTGAACTTGGCCTCTCCACCTGGACATCTCCAATTTAACCTGCTCAAGCAGAACGGCTGATAATCTTTTCTTAAACTTGCTCCTTATCAGTCTTCTCCATCTCTTTTAATGGAAATCCCATTTTTCTTGTCACTCCAGCACAAATCCTTTGAATCATCCTTGATTCATTTTGCTCATACTCTACATCCAGTCGTTAGCAAATTCTGTTGACTGAATTTTTTAAATTAACTAATTAATTTATTTTTGCTTTTTAGGGCGTATGGATGTTCCCAAAGTTAGAGGGTGGAATTGGAGCCGTAGCTGTCAGCCTACACCACAGCCACAGCAATGGCAGATTCGAGCCATGTCTGTGACCAACACCACAGCTCACAACAATGAGCCCTGACCCACTGAGCAAGGCCGGGGTTTGAACCTGCAACCTCATGGATACTAGTCAGATTCGTTTCTGCTGCACCACAACCAGAACTGCAACTGAATTTTAAATTATATATCTAGGCTTCACCCACTTCTTGCTATCTCTTTTGTTAAAGTCATAGTCCAAGTCATTGTTCTCTCTCACCCAAATTATTGAAATAACACTTGACTTGTCCCCCTGCTTTCTGGCTTTCTCACTTCTTTCCCTTTCTCTATTTTCAACACAGTGGACTATTCCTGGTTAACTTAAATCACATAACTTCCCTGCTCAAAATTTTCTAACAGTTCCCAATGTCACTGGGAATGAAAGCCAGAGTCCTTCTGATGGCCCCCTTACCTCTCTGTCCTTATGTGCCACCACATTGGCATTCATGAAAATATGCTTCTGATATCTGCTGCAGAGAGAATTGACAGCTCCAGGTGCTATGCTCTGAAATCCATTGCTAAGTTCATGCCAAGGCCATGCTTCCCATGGTTGCGCTCAGCCAATGACTGAGCATGACCAGGACACTAGGGCAAATTCATTCCTGGAAGATGCGGGATTCCTGTGGTGGAAGGCTTTCGCTTGAGGCCTCCTCATTGGCCTGTTCAGACTTTTCCTAGAATGGTGCTGCATTCTGAGACTTCCTCCTGCTCTTCATCATGTTGGGACGCTTTCCCTGCCTCCTCCAGCTCTTTCTTTTTCTTACAAGTGTTTCCCTTGTCAAAAACATTGTGAGTGGACTGCGGCAAGATGGCAGAGGAGTAAGAGGTCGCGCTTACCCTCTCCCACAAATACATCAAAAAACGCATCTAAGTATAAAACAAGTTGGACAAATCATCATCTGAATGCTGATTAATTTAAACCTCCAAAAACTGCAAGAAACCCTTGAAATAACTGGGTAGAACAACTGAAGAAAAAAAAAAAAAAGGTGAGAGAAAAGCAATTAGGACGGTAACCAGCACTCCAGGGAGGGAGCTGTGAAAAAGAAAAGTTTCCTGGGAAGAAACCTAAACAACGATCAGCGGATCAACGACCAACGGAACTAGAGGGACACCAAAGCCTGAGAAAAACGCAGCACCTGGATTGAGATAGGAAAATCAGACTTAGAGACCTGAATACCTGCACAGACACCACAGCCTGAGGCGCCGGGCAGTGCCTGGGAGCTAAGACACAGGTTCCTAAGGTTAGTCCCTGCGAGAGGGCAGAGGTCGGTGGCCGTGGCGGTTGCAGGAACAGGACAAGGAACAGCGATATTCTAGGATTTGTGGAGAGCAAAACCAGGACTGAGGGAACCGAGGAAGTCTGGTCCCGCAGGGGAGGCAAGCCTCCATTTTTAGGGAAGAGGAGAGGAGGAGGGGCTGGCCGCCAAAGGAAGCAACTTGAACTAGCGCACAGGGCGGGGCGACGGTGCCCTGCCAAAGAGGGCGGAAGTGGGGAGGAGCCAGTGGAGGCTGCAGCTGAGGCAGCGGGAGCGGAGCCGTGCCTTGAAGCCCGTGGGCGGAGCGTGGTGCCAGGTTGTGGACCCAGGCGCCTGCGCCAGCCAGCTTCGGTGGGGGTGGCGGGGCCCTGGGCCGGTCCACGGACCCAGGCGACTGTGTCAGCCCACAGAGTTGCTAGCTCTGGCGGGTGGAGCAGTACGCGACCACACGGAGCTATCTTTCGCAGAGGAGCAGGGCTGGCGCCAGCCGCTGCCACCAGGAAACCGCCCCATCTGATGAGAAAGCATCAGTGGAAGGGCGGAACAAACGTCAGCCTGCTGAGCCAGCCTCTGACGGGTACCGCTTGTGTTTCCAGTCACCTCAAAGAGGACTTTGCAATCGAACACTAGTTTCCTGCGGCTCTCACTCCCAGGAGAAATCATACTTCCTGCTGCTGCTATTGCCAAATGCTTAAGACACCTGGTAGATCTGCCTAGAGCTCACAACCACTTCCCAGGGCTGGGCAACTAGGAGTGGACAGCGCCACCTTCCTGCAATTGAGAGCATAGAGACTAGGCTCCCACTGTCGACTTTAGCCATTCCTACACTCTCACAGAGAACACTCAGAGTACCACTGAGACAACAGCCTGCTCGTTCCAAAGAAATAGACATCAAATAGTCAAACTCCTACACCAAAAATAAATAGTAACCCCACCAAAAAATACAAAGGGGAGCTCCTCCCTAGAAGTAGCCCTCCAAGTCTACAGCATGGCCTCCCCAAACTCACAGAAAAAGAAAACCACAAACAAGATGAAGAAGCTCAAAAACCATTCCCAGTTAAAAGAACAGGACAAGTCTTTTAAAGCAGCCAGCAATTAAACTGACCTCTGTAGTCTGTCAGAAATGGAGTTCAGAAGGGAGGTAATGAAAATACTTGAAGAATTAAGGCGGAATATCCAGAAATTAAGAGAAGATGCACACAGCAATGCAGAGTCCTTTAGAAAGGAGCTAGAAATCATAAGGAGGAGCCAAGAAAAGCTAGAAAACTCATTTGCAGAGATGCAAACTGAGCTAAA
>PVHT021183598.1:1433982-1458341 GCA_004024745.2 Catagonus wagneri
TGTAAAATGGTGGCATATGATCTGTCATTTTAATTAAACCATTGCCTTTAATTTGACGTTTGTCAGTTATTTCTAGTTGGTGGGTTGCAGAGTTTATTTTCACACTGAAGTTCTTTGGCTATATTGAGTCAAAGACATGAATATTTCATATTAGGTACAAAAAACACACAAAAAAACCCTCAAAACAGAAAAACTAAAACTTTACCTTCTGAAGGTAACTCTATCAGATGAAAATCTCTCAAATATGAAATTCTTTCTCCAGCTTGTATTTTTTGTGAAACCCCTAAATGACCAGAACAACTTCAGTTTAACAGTGTAGGGTTGAAGAATTACTGTGTTTATAACTGCAAATGAAGTATCAGTATTGAAAATGGTGTCAAAATTTATTCAATATTCAAAATCAAAATAAAGGAATTAGATTATTTTGAAACTTTGAAGAATTATTTGATAAAAACAACCAGTTAGGGATGTGAAATTTTATTTACTAAAGGACATTGTTGAAAGTCTAAGATTATTTGAAGATGTTTGAAAGAAATCTTTTCTGTTTTCTCTTACCAGTGAAGATTTAGACTGATTGAAGACCTATTCACTGACTTTCTTCAAAGTAAACCATCAGCAATTTGGAATAATAAGTTATTTTTAGATATTATTGATGACACACCTTCAAAACAACTGTCTACTGCTCTTTATTCTAGCTTTTGGATCAGTTTAATAGAAAAATACCCTAGATTGGCAAGGCCAGGTGTGAAAACAAACAAAACTGTTAACTTAAATGTCGCTAGTATTTATCTTTGTGAATTAAGGCTTTGGTGATTCCTTAAAATTCAAAGCAAAATATCCTGGATGTCAGGTTGATATAGTTGTCATTTTTAACCTCAGTTTTACATTTTTATATTTATTGAATAGCTTTATTTTTATACTTACCCTTAAATATGTAAATCATATTTTATGTAGTAAAATCTAATGCCATTTTCCTTCATGATTTTTACACTTGCCGTCATGTTTAGAAAGAATCCTTTAATTCCACTATTATATAACTATTCACCCATATTTCCTTTCAATGCTTTTTCTGTTTTTTTTTTTTTTTTGTAACATTCGTATAGGAAAGCCATTGATTTTTCAATATATATTTTGAAAATACAATTTTCCTAAATTCCCTTGTATATTACAGTTGTGATTATATAAAATTTGCACATGGGATATAATATGGGAAATTAAAATCCTATAGTTGTGTTAGATGGGGAGATTATGGAAAACTTTTTTACTTATAAGGAAACTTTAAACGTGTGATTTCGTTTTTCTTTAACAGGGAGAGAAAAGTCGGGAATTGATGGGCCCAGGCTCAAGTCCCAGTTCTACCTTTTTCTAGCTGGGTGATCTTTGGCAAGCCTCCTCTCGATTTTCTCACCCAGGGAGATGAGACCTTTTGAGCAAATGGTCTGTATGGTCTCTGGTAGCTCCAAGATTCTTGGATTGTACATTTTGACCAAACAGAACTTGTTAACGACTTGCCAGTGCAGATCAAAGCAGAAAACTGTTTTGTAGTTCCTGTAGATGTATTCTTTTAAATGTCTTTTGAAGTTTTTAACAAGCAAGTGACAATCTCCAGTCCTGCATCCAAAGCGGGTCATGATAAAACCAGACATTGGAAAAGATAACTGTGATGATGTAATTGGTTGACATGTTCTAGGAATATGAAACATGCTGCAGAATTCACGTAGTTGTTATAATTTGCGGAATGTGCTCTGGAGAAATGAGTCTGCTCAAGCATGGGAACTAAAGTACATGCATTGCCAACCACTCCTGCCCGCTCTCTTTCCAGCAATGCTTCACAGCCTTAGACATGAAGTGTTCATCCGATTTTCTCAAAGTCCATTACTTTCTAGCTCTCCTGGTTCTCACCTGTAACTGGCCACTATGTTTACTTACTTTTAAGCTAAACTGTATGAAAGTGAAGTTGTCAAAACCACTAGAATGCCCTTGCAGTAACTGGATTTTCTGCCCTGAGATGGGAACATAAGAGATGTATTAAATGGAACATGCCAAAATGCTAAGGCAGCATGAAGGACACCATCTGTCACAATATTTTTCTAGTTAATTTTAAGTGAGCAAAAGATTAAAAATATGTTTTCTTAGTCCTTGCATCTTCACAGAAGAAATCTATTAAAGCAGAAGCTGTGACGTTCACCATTCCCTTATCTGTCTACCTAAGTTACCAGCATTTAAATGAGGTTATGAATCATCGAGGAAAGGAAAGGGGGTTTGGAGGAGGGAGGGTGCTGGAAAAGTGATAGAATTCTTTGCTGCTTGTTTTAGTTTTCTATCGCTGCTGTAACAAACACCGCAAACTTAGTGGCTCAAACAAAACACATTTATAGGACAGTTCTGTAAGTTAGAAATCTGAAATGGGTCTCGTTGGGCTAAATGTAAGGTGTCCAGAGTGCTGTTTTTTTTTTTTTTTTCTGGAGGCTCTAGGGAAGAACCTTTTTCCCTGTCTTTGCCAGTTTCTAGATGCCACATACATTTTTTGGCTCATGGCCCCTTTGTCTATCTTCAAAACTAGCCATATTGCATCTGTCTGACAGAAGAGGCATTATTTAAATACATAAGAGGTGATAAGCAGAGCCAGAATAGAATTTGTTAGATGAAAATAACTATAATGGTAAGCCTTTAGACATTTATTAAGCTCAGCACAGCTTATATCTCACAGGCCCAATTCAAAGGTGAATGGCCAGTTCAGCCTTCATTTTTGTCATTGAGATATAGGTGACCTATAGCATTATGCAAGTTTAAGGTGTACAATGCGTTGATTTGATACATTCATATGTTGCAATAAATCTGCCACTCTGGTGTTAGCTAATGCTTCCATCATGTCACATAATTAACATTTTACTTTTGTAGTGTGAGCATTTAAGATTTACTCTTTTAGCAGCTTTCAAGTGTATAATGCAGTATTGTTGACTATACTGTGCATCAGTTCTCCAGAATGTATTCATCTTCTAACTGCAAGTTTATACCCTTTGACTAACACTTCTGCAATTTCCCCAACCTCTCTGTTGCTAGGAGTTTCGCTATTTTATTTTATTTTATTTTATTTTTTGCCTTTTGTCATTTTAGGGCCGCACCCGTGGCATGTGGAGATTCACAGGCTAGGGGTCTAATCGGAGCTGAAGCCACTGGCCTTCACCACAGCCACAGCAACGCAGGATCCGAGCCGCGTCTGCGACCTACACCACAGCTCACGGCAACGCCAGATCCTTAACCCACTGAGCAAGGCCAGGGATTGAACCCGCAACCTCATGGTTCCTAGTCGGATTGGTTAACCACTGCACCACGACAGGAACTCCGAGTTTAGCTTTTTTAGATTCCATATATACATGATATCATGTAGTACTTGTCTTTCTCTGATTTATCTCACTTAGCATAATACCCTCAAGCTCTATGCACATTGTTGCAAATGGAATTTCCTACTTTCCCATGGCTGAATAATATATATTCCATTGTGCATGTGTGTGTGTGTGTGTGTGTGTGCATGTGCATGCACATGTGCATGCATGAGATAGAGAGAGAGATTCTTTATCCATTCACCTGTTGATGGACACTTAGGTTGTTTCCATGTCTTGGCTATTGTGATAATGCTGCAGTAAATATGGGAGTGCAAATATCTTTTCAATATGCTGTTTTCATTTCCTTTGGATATACCCAGAAGTAGCTGGATCATAGGGTAGTTCTATTTTTAATTTTTTGAGGAACTTCCATACTATTTTCCATAGTGGTTGCACCAGTTTACATGCCCAAGAGTTCCCATTTCTACATCCCTGCCAACACTTGTTATATCTTGACTTCTTGATGATAGCTATTCTAACAGATATGAGGTGATATCTACCAGCATTAATTTTTCAAATAACATCTAGATTCCTCTTCTGTAAGACTGAAGGTTGCTTTGTGTTAAGTCAAACACGCAATTGGTGAATGGATGAAATTTTTTTTTGTTTTTAAGAAAGTAACACATCTTTATTACAGAAAATTTTGGAGAATGTACACATGCAAAAGGAAAAAGGTAAAAATCATCTGCAGTCCCATCAGCTAGAGGGAATCACTGGTAGCATTTGGGTACATATTATCCTAGCATTTTTTTCTATATAAATATACAGAAAATAGAATCAATTATTTTATACTTTAGAACCCGTTTAAACCTTTTCACACCTATTTAAAATCTGGAGATGGTTTCATGTCATATTTTTTCCTTATTATAATGTTAATGGGTGGATAGTACCCCATTATATGAGTATACCAAAATTTAACTATTTCCCCAATGATAGATGTTTACATTGTTTGTAATTTTTCTGTATTACAAACAATCCTGTGTTGTGCAATTGCGATTGTTTTCATAAGAATAAACTTTTAAAAGAGGATCTACAAAGTGAAAGATGATGTATAGTTTTAAGACTATATCAACCGATTGTGGTAGAAGACCTAAAATTAAGGATTGGTTTTTTTGTGCCGCCTTGACAGCTGATAGAATCAGGAGGGCCTTGACTGGACTAACTGCAAGTTCCCCTGCCCAGTCTGCTCCTGTGAATAAGGTCCTTTAGTTAAACAACCTTCCTTATCACACGGACTAAGTGCAGTTCCTGCATATTCCTGAGCATGAGTTCCAGTTTCCTGTCAGCCTGCGGAATTATTAAAATGATCCAATCACATCCTCCCATATAACCAAGGGCACCCCACCCTCTTGATACTTCAGATCAAATCATGTTCGTCCTGTTGCCAAGTACAAACCCTGCGTGTCCCTGCCTGGCAGGCAATGTCCTCCTTTCTTGGGCTGTAAGTCTAAATAACTGATAAAATCATATTATCTCATCTTTCCAGTGTGAAGTGTCACATGTTTGACCCCAGGGCAGGGATCCCTTCCTCATAAATGGGGTGAAAACGAGGCAATGAAAACACGTAGGCTTCAGAAACACTAAATTTTATGACGGTTTTTCTGAAGCATCTGGGATCATAAGATATACAAATCTTATGAAAGTTAAGAATCCTATTTCCAGAAAAATGAACTGGTGATCAAACTTCGCATACAGAGATCCTCTGAAGCACTTGGAATGACTGTCTTCACAAGTTCATGAATTTTTGCTATGACATAAAAACACTGAATATCATTTTTTGCTCAATTAAAAAATGAGTCCATTTGAATCTTTCATGTGAAATGGGTTTCCACTCACTAACAGTCCAAGATATTTTTGTAGCAATGTTACTACATATATTGCTGTATAGAAGGACTCAATGTTAGATCTGTAAGAAGAACAGAAGCCTTGCATCTCCTATTATCCAATCAAGAGAATAGTGTCTTGTTTGTTTTGTTTTTTGAAAGACAGCACTGGAAGAAAGTTGGAAGGCTAGAGGCTTTGCACTTTTTTTGTGTGTCTGCTTGTGTTCCTGTGCCAAGAATAGCTCCTTTGATCTTTCAAGTTTATAAGGATGATGAATGTAGATTGCCTATCACATGGTAGGTATTCCATTAATTGAGAAGCAGTGAAGTGTAGTAGACCGGGTTTTGGCAGTAGAGAGACCGGGACTTGAGACTTGATTTTTCTACAACATACCCATAGGCAATTAACCTCTCTGAGTTTCAATTTTCTCATATGTAAAATGAAATAACAACAACAATACTACTACTAATCTTTTATTGCATATGCTAATACAGAGGCATTCCCTGGTGGCCTAGTGGTTAAGGATTCGGTTATCACTGCTGTGCCTTGCGTTGATACCTGGTCTGGGGACTTCCGCATACCAGAGGTGTGGCCAAATAAATAAATAAATAAAAGGAAGTTAAAAATGGGCTAATATATGTTAAACACCCACTTTAGTACCCAGTGTTAGTAGGCCTCAATAAATTTTCAATATTGCTATCTTGACTTAGAGATGTGGAAACAGATCCAGAGAGGTAACTTGCCTGAATGTCACATAGCTAATAACTTATCAAGGTCATAGAATTGATATCAGTGTCTGAGTCAAGTGACAGATTATAATTAGATTAATTTTCAGAATGGGTACAATTTTCTATAATTTCTGCTAGCATACCAACGTCCATCAACAAAGTGTAAGCTTGGAGCTGGGGAATAGCTTCATGATATTTGACAAGAAACAGCCAAACAGCTGTAGCTGTAACATCTTGAGAATGCTCAAGGAACAAAGGGCTAATGGGAAATCACTTAGGAAATTTGAGTTGCTGACTTGCTCTCTGAGCTTCTGCTGTGATGTTATACCACAAGGAACTGCGCAACAGTGATATTACTGTGCTGTGGGGTATCTGCTACATTTCAGGCACTGAGATTTTACAGTACGTGTTTTATCATTTGAGTCCTACAACTAAAGAGCTATACTTATCCTCATTTTACATGTGATGAAATTGAGGCTCTGAGAGGTTAAAGAGCTTGTTTATGATCACCGACTGTGAAGCAGTGCAGGCCAGAATGCAATCCAGGATTCACTGACTGCTCTTACCTAAACTGGCTGTGGATTAAGAGTATTATAATTATATAATATTAAAAACAACAACAATGATTATGATGAGCAGGTATTGAGTGTTTACTACATGCCAACACTCTGCATGAGGTATCTGATTTAATTCTCTCCAGAATCTGAAGACATAGATACAATTATTACCTGCATAAAGAAGAGGAAACGGGTTCAAAGAGGCAAAGTAACTTGTTCAGCCAGGATCCCACAGCTAGGAAGTAGTTAGGGTAGATTACAAATTCACATTCTTATTCCAAGAAGTAAGTATGGATGAAAACACAGGTGATTTGAACTTGAATAGGAAGAAAATTTTTCTTTAAAAATTATCATTAAAGGACGTCCCTGATGACCTAGCAGATAAGGATCCAGTGTGGTCACTGCTGTGGCATGGGTTTGATCCCCTGCCCAGGAACTTACGCAGGCAGTGGACACCCCCCCACACACAAAATCATCATTAAAAATAGCTTTGTGTAGCACTAGTGAATTAGACCAATGCAACCTTAACCCCCTACCTAATGTAAATGCCTGTTATAAATAAAACTAAGGACAATTTACCATTTTATCAACTTTTGCTAGAAAATGCTATTGAAATAACTGGCTATAGATATATTTTGGTTATTTAAAAAATCTTTCTATGAAATATAAAACTTACATCCAGAAATACAAATATACACAATCGTGAATATTTATAAATCAAACATCTGTGTTGTAACTAGCAATCAAATAAATAGAAAAGAATATTGCCAGCACCTAGATGCCCCAAGATATGTGCGCTGATTATGCACTTCTTCTATATATATGTACTCACTATTTGGACTTAATGTCTTTTGCCTATTTTTTATTTATTTTTTGAGTATGTTTACATTCTGGATATGAGTCCTTTACTAGTTACATGCATCATAAATATCTTCTTACATTCTATAGCTTGTCTATTGTCATTTGATGGAATGACAATTTTAAGGTAGTTTTATGGAATTTTGACATATGTTGAACTTGAAAGAATTTATCAATAATATATTTGTGTTTCATGCCTTTTGTGTCTCTTTTAAAAAATCTTTCCGATTGTGTTTTTCTGTATTATCCTGGAAAAGCTTTTATACATTTGCCTTTTTGTGTTTAAGTTCAAAACCCACCTGGAGTTGATCATTCAAGAGGTGAGTTAGAGGTTTAACTTAATTTCACTTTTTCCATATGGATACTCAATTGTCCTACACCAAGATCGTTAACTGAAAAAATTATCCTTTCACTACCTTTATTATAAATCAAATCTTATACACACACACACACACACACACACACACACACACACACACACACAGGAGTCATTCCATTTTATTGCTGAGTAGCATTCAATTATATCAATGTACCACAATGTGTTTATCCATTTACTCATTGAAGGGCTTTTGAGTGGTTCCAGTTTTTGAAGATTCTTAAGTTTAGGTATCCAAATTATGTTAAATTTATAAAATGAGTTAGAGGGTGTACTCTCTTTTTACATTTTCTGGAACACTTACAAGACTGGAATTTTTCTTCCTCTAATGATTAATGGAAATTTAAAATTTATGATGAAATTGATCTCTCTGACTTTGTGTATGTACCTGTGTGTGTGTGTGTGTCTGTGCGTGCGCATGCACACATGCACATGAAGTAGTTATAGGACTGTTCATATGTTCTGTTTCTTACTGAGGCTATTTTGGTAAGTTTTTTTGAATTTTGGTAATTTTTTAGGAACTTTCCAATTTTGTTTACATTAGACCTATTTGAATAATGTTAGTCTTAATAACATTTTATTTTTCATGTCATATTTGTACTCATGTCCTCTTTTCATAGCTTAGATTTAATAATTAATCTTTTAATCATTCTCATCATAAAATTATACATTGTTTTATTAATAGCAATTTTTTTGGTTTTGATGCTCTGTATTTTTGTGTTTGCTTTCTATTTTATTATTTCCTTGCCTCTGTTATTTTTTAGGGGTATATTTTGCTCTTTCTTAATTTTAATCTCTTTTATTTAAAAATTATCCTTTTTTCTAACACGTGCTATTAAGGCTATATTGTTCTCTCTAAGTGCTGATTTAGCTCTGTATCATGAATCTTGATATGTAGTATTGTTATTAAGTTTAGTTCAAAAAAATTAAAATTTTTATTATTTATTGACTATGGATCTCTTAGAAGAGTATTTCTTAATACTCTTGGGGATTTTTTGCTTTATATATTTTAAAATTGATTTCTATTGATTTCTCAGAGTTCCTTGGTGGCCTAGTCGTTAAGGATCTGGTGTTGTCACTTCTGGGACACAGATTTGATCCCTGGCCCTGGAACTTCTGCATGCCATGGGTGCAGCCAAAAAAATTAATTTCTCGCTTATTTGTCCTGTGGTCTGAGGAGATACTTTGTAAGATTTCAGTGCTCTAGAATTTACTGAGACTTGCGTTATGGCCTGCAATATATACTATTTTTGGTAACTATTCTATATGTTCCTGAAGTGAATGTATATTTTCCAGTTGTTTTGTACAGTGATCTAAATACTTAACACTTGGTCAATTTTATTTATGAGGTTGTTAATGTTTTTCTGTATATTTACTTGCTGATTATTCTCAGTCCTGGAGAGTTATATGTTAAATATTCCAGTATAACTTTACATCTGTCTAGTTTTCCCTGTATTTATGTTAAATTTTGGTTTATGCATTTTTAGTTTATGCTATTAATTGTATACAAATTTGGGATTGCTTACGCTTACTGGTTATTTAAACCTTGTATCATTAAATAGTGATCTTCTTTATTGATGTATTGATTTTTCATCGAAGTAAAAATTTGCCTGATATTAATATCGCTATATCAGCTTTCTTTTGTTAGTGTTTAAATAGTGTATTTCTCTGCCTTCATATTTTCAACCTTTACATGTCATTATGCTTTAGATTTGTTTCTTGAAAATAGTCCATGATGGTATTTAAAAAAAAATCTTATAATCCTCTTCTTGTAATTAGAGTAGTTTGTCCATTTTCATTGATTGTAACTACTGGTGTATTTAGGTTAAACCCATCATCTTATTTTAAACTTTTTGTCTTGTCTGTTCTATATTTTGTTTTTCCCTTTTTTTTCTTGATTTCAACTAGACCGATTATCTCATTCCATTTTTTTCCCCTCAACTGGTTTCAAAATTATACATTCTACTTCTATTTTTGAGGTTGAGTTTCCATGGGCATCCCAGATGTTGCAAAACTAGGCTGTAATTCAGTGTGAAAGATTGTTTGTTTTTGTTTCACATTAGCTTTGGAAGTGAGGTCTTTTGGTGTTTTAGCCTAAAAGGGATGGTTTATTAAAATCGGTGATTTTGGTAGGCCCTAGGTTTTGATTTTGGTTTGGTTGCTCTAGGCCTACGAAGCCACCAAAAGTGCAGCTGAATTCCTCAGCTTTTCCTTTTGATTCATATATACCCTTTGAATTAAGAGGGCTTTGAGTTATTCTCCAGGTTCTATTTGTCCCTGAGATTTTGGCTGCTGGCCATTTCTCACGATATTATTAGCTTTCCAATGCTTTAAAAAGATGTTCTTTATATTTTTGCAACATTGTACTTATCCTTAGTGGTAGAGGTGGCTCAGTTCTTAGTTTGCCTTTTATGAAAGCAAGAGCCCTAAATATCCATTTGATGTTAGCAATCCTTTGACCTTTACAACAGCCTCCAAGTAGGGTATATTCTCCTTATTTGGAAGACGGGGGGACCCAGACTGAGTTAAATCAGACAACTTGTATGTTTTGGAGCTGGCCTGGGAATCCCGGTCTGTTGGATTATAAATCTGGTGTTTGTGTCACTGTACCATGAAGTCTGTCTCAAAGCAAATTTGAATCATGTGGTAGTGTGTAGTTCACATGATATTTTGAATTTCTTATGCTAGGCAAAGAACATTTCCCCTGTTGTTTACCGAGACAGTATTAGCAGGACATGAATTGTGTAGACATGGCACTTTTGCGAAATGTACTTTAGGTATGTATAAAGGAATAATAGTTACAAATAGTGGCGGTCTGGTAAAATCCAACTATTACAAAAAGAAATGAACCAGTGAAAAATTCATGTGTGCGAAACAGGGCCATTTGCTTACAAAATTAAGTTCTGTTGGTCACTTTTATGGATTGAAAAACAAACTCCTGGTTTGAGCCATTTTTGTTGAAAAGCAAAAGTAAGTATTTTAATGGCAATAAGACACAAGAGATTTAGATATCAAATTTTTATCTTGATGAAACATCCCTTTGGTTGATGTTCAGTGACTATTTCTTATATGAATTCATAAGTTTAAATTTTTAGTCGACGGAGAACACTAATTTCTTTACAAAGAAAGTATGATTAAATCTGAGAGGACTGCTCTGTTTTAGGTTAAGTCTGACCTGGAATTATATGATGGGTACATTTACGACCCAGTATTGGATCATATACAGAGAGGGTGTTTTCAGCAGGCTGGTTATTTAAAGATGGTTTGAGAGGCGAAGTGAATCTGAAAATGTACAATCAGACTTGTAAAGGTTAATTATGTAGTGAGTGTTTTAGGACTAATTGGGGAGTAAAAGACACAGTATAAACTATTTCAAGTAAGACACATTTTCATTAAAAGCCATATTATTTATGAGTGTGGTTAGGTAGTATATATTGCCTACATGATTTATTGACACAAAGAAATACAGGGCAGTATGATTCTAATTTTCAAGAGTGCCTTCTAGTGGAAACATAAATCATGGATTGTCAGAAGAGATGAGGAAACTGAGGCTCAGAAAATAATGCCCAATCCGGTTCTCTTTTTGGTATTCAGTTCACTCTTTCCTGCATGAGGTGAGAGAGGTAAATGAGATATTGCCTAGACTTGACCTCTTTAAACCTTGTTTTGTCACAAATAATCAGTTAATATCAGGGCTAGATTCCAGGTAAGAAAGATTCTTCGAGGTTTTTAGTAGTAATGGGTGAATCCACCCTGAGTTTGTGGAGTGACTTTCTTTCATGCTCAAGAGCAAGATTGCTATTGCATGATGCTCAGTTTTTGATGTTAAAGTGAAAATGCTTTCAACTGTGAACAATAGTCACAGATTGTGTTTCAAAAAGTAGCTAGTAAGATTTACAATGCAGATCTCTAGCAGTTATGAATGGAAAATGTTTCTTTGGGCAATGTAAAATATCTCTTCTTGAAAGTGTTCAAATATTATATGGCAAACCAAGCCATTTCATAAATCTACCTAACTAGCTCCTCTGCATGCCTTTGGTTTCTTGGATTGGATGAATCTTCATTGCGGCATTGCCTGAAAAGCTTGGATCAGAGAGACTCTTTTTGATGCCCGCACACATGAAATTAACACACTTCTTTGGAGCATGAACTGGAGACTTCAGGAGGAAGGTGAGCTGACCTCAGTTATTTAAGGCAAAGTTGGACATCTGCTTTCACTTAAGATAAATCAGTCTTTTCCCAGCAGTCATATACCAGGAGATATCCCTGACCTCTTTACCAGCAGAAAGCTAACTACTCATGGATCAGAGTGGAAAATGAGGCCAGTTATTTCTACAGCTAAATAATCTGTGGGCATTTAAAACACTATGTTGAATAATGAGGTTGGAAGACATTAAAACGCATGTCTGTTGCACCTGTTAGTCAGTTAAGCCCCTGACTCAAGAGGTACTTGGCAAAAAAAAAAAAAAAAAAAACTAGACAAGGGTAAAAGGTTAGTTAAGATGGTTTGACTTTCATGTTGAAAGCTGACCCCCTGAAAATCTTAAACTATTTGGGGGCTGTCATTTAAACATAATCAAGATATTCCCCAAGCAAACATATGGCTCCTCCTTAAGGGTTTCATTGTTCATTAGAGATTTCCTTATGAGCTTGCTGTGATTTGTGTCAGTTTGAACAAACTGGAAGATAAGACTTTTTTCAAAGTGGAATTTAATTAATTAAGCAAGTATATGCTTATTATCAAAACTTAGCAAATACAAATACAAAAAAGACAAAAATAATTGGTAATTTTATAACCCAGTGTAAACAGTTAATATCTGTGTGCATTTTCACCCAGTCTTTTATTTCTGGGTATGTGAATATGTGTGTACATGCTCTTTACAAGTTTGGAATAATAATGAACATGCAGTTTTGTCTCTTGCTTTTTTTCACTTTGTATCACATGTATTTCATATCGCTAAATGAACATATTATAATTTAATATTTCCCTGTTATTGAGTAGTTATGCTTTTCTAATCTTTTACTATATTTTTATATACTAATTATCTACCTGTCTATCTACCCATGCATCCATCTATCTAATTGTTCTATCTCATTACTTTCTTAAGATAGATCCCTAGAGATGGAATCCAACTAGGAACCATGAGGTTGCAGGTTTGATCCCTGGCATCACTCAGTGGGTTAAGGAGCCGGCCTTGCCGTGAGCTATGGTGTAGGTTGCAGACGCGGCTTGGATCCCGTGTTGCTGTGGTTGTGGCGTAGGCCAGCAGCTACGGCTCCGATTGGACCTCTAGCCTGGGAGCCTCCATATGCTGTGGGTGCGGCCCTAAAAAGACAAAAAGACAAATAAAATAAAATAAATAAAATAAAATAAAATAAGTGCTTTTAGTACAGATGGCTGAAATGCCATCTGGACATCCTGCTGTAGTGATTTGTACTCCCACCAGCTATTTCTTTGCTCCCCAATTCCCATAAAGTAGCACTGTGCAGTAAAAATGTAATGTAAGCTATACCTGTAATTTACAATGTCCTACCACAAAGAAGGTAATAGGAGATGATATGTTAATTAGCTTGACTGGGGTAATAATTTCACTATGTGTGTGTGTATACATATATATAAAATTAGCATGTTGTAGACTTTACATATAATTTATATTAAAAATTAAATTTAAGGCGTTCTTGTCGTGGCTCAATGGTTAACGAATCCACCTAGGAACCATGAGGTTGTGGGTTCGATCCCTGGCCTTGCCCAGTGGGTTGACGATCCTGCATTGCTGTGAGCTATCGTGTATGCCGGCAGTTGTAGCTCTGATTAGACCCCTAGCCTAGGAACCTCCACATGCTGTGGGCACGGCCCTAGATAAGGCAAAAAGACAAAAAAAAATTAAATTTAAAAATGTTCCTAGTAACCACATTAAAAAAGTAAAAAGAAACAGGTGAAATAATTTTAATAGTATATTTTATTTAACCCAGTATCTCCAAAACATATCATTTCAATATACAATCAACATAAAATTATTGAGATATTTTACTTCTTTTCTGCACTAAGCCTTTGGATTCCAGGGTATATTTTACACTTTACAGCTATCTCAGTTTGAACTAGCCATATATCAATGGCTAGTTACTAATATAATAAATAGCAAAGCCATAGAGTACTGCATTAATAAATCCTTGCCAATTAGGTGGAAAATGACATTTCCATTTTATTACTTTACTATTTTAATTATTGTAGCTTGATAATAGATTTTAACATTTTGCAGAGTTGTTTCTCTTTTTTCTTTTTCTTTCATTTTTCTAGTATTTCATACTCTTGCTTAATTTTTCCTCCAGAGAAAACTTAAGAGCAAAGTCAGAAAGTTTCAAACAATCCTGCTGGTATTTTTTCCATTGGCATTATTATTAGAAATATTTGTAAAATACATACTATCTTGGGAATTATTGCCATCGTCCTAATAGCTATTCTTTTCATTCTGTTTCTCCATGATACAAATTATTTATATTTCTCAGCAATGTTTTCTAATTTTTTTAATTGAAGCATTGTTTACTTACATTATTATACTTGTTTCAGGGGTATAGCATAGCACTTAAAAATTTTAGATTATACTCCATTAAAGTTATTGTAAAACACTGGCTATATTCCCCATGCTGTACAATATATCTTTGTAGCTTATTTTCTCCATAGTAGTTTGTACCTTGTTTTTTAGTTTTCTTCATATAATTTACGTGTTTCCTATTAGTACAATTAGCAAGTTACTCAATTTTTTTTTAATTAGCTATTTGTGGTCCATAGAAAAGCAATGATTTTGGTATACTTGTTTTCTATCTACACACATTATACAGAATTTGTATTATTTTGGAGGCTGTTTTGTGAGGAGAAACTATTATGGAAAGAAAATGACTAAGAGAGATGGTTAGTTAATAAAGGATATAAAATGTATGTTATTAGGCTTTTGAATCAAGGATAAGTGCCTTCTTTTTGTTTTTAAAATTTTCAATTTTTTCTATTATAGTTGATTTACGATGTTCTGTTAATTTCTGCTGTAAGGGATAAGTGACGTCTAAATATTTTTTCCACTTCTGGACTCTGAGAAAATGTCCCGAGTTATAGAACATTTTGCTTCTAAATGTTGTGTGCTAATCAGAAGCTTTCCTTTGCCCTGCACCTCTGCCTCCGCTTCCCTGAGCTGCTGAGTTTCAAGTCTCTTAGGAACCACAGCTGCCTTTTTATTTCACTAACTGACTACTTCATTTATTTGAAAGCTGGTTTTTCCTGCTCTAGCCATCTTGAGTTCCTCCTGTGCCTTCACCACCTGATTCAATTTAGACTAAATTCAAAAGGCAGAACATGGCAATGGTCCAACCGCCCACCCTGTATTTTTCTTCCTTGACAAAAGGACCTGATCAAGAGGTGGAAACGTGGGGCTGCTGGTCTGCATTCAGCCCACAGCATCCCTGTGTGGCTGCTCCTCAGCTACAGCCTCTGCCATCGCCCCTCCCCTCACCCTGTGCCCAGTATCCAAATTGGTCTCCCATCACAGATGGCTTTACCAAACTCATCAGCTTCTGTTAAAGCAATAACCCTGTCTTATGTTTTTTTTTTTTCTTTAGTATAGAGTCTTTTTCAGAGTAAGTGATTTTGAACACTTAAACAGCAGTCCTTTCTACCGTGACCTCATTAAAGTCTGCCTTTTCTCAGCTCTGGGATTCTTATGGGAGAGTTGTTTCTAATCACTGAGTAATTGATCTTGAAGAATACAATCTTTTTTGCCATCTTGGTACAGCAGGCAGTAAATTTAAAAAGTAAATTATATTAATTGAAACTGTAATATGTGAGTGCATTTAGAGACACATTATGCAATAGCTTCTTAAGTTTATATTGACATTTTGTGAGAAAACAATGAGTAACCGAAGCATGGTCCATTCCACATTTATTATAGTTCCTTGCATGAGATTCTTATTTTACTGTCTACTCTATTTGCAAGAATCTATGATATGCCAGGAGTGTGGTTGGACAGTAGATTATATATTATTTTGGAAATGATATGTAATCCTAGAGATTTCATCATTGTCATCCAAAAGTATTACCATTGTCTCTACTTCGATGTGAATGCACATATACACAAACCCATGGGAAATTCAAATTGGGAACTATGGGTGAAGTGACATCACATTTATAACAAAATACTGACACTTAATTCAGCTTTTTTGTTACCATCTTCATTATTTAACCAAATATTAAAATTGGTGCACAACTGTGCACATTTAATTTAAACAGGTTTTGACCTTTCCACCCTGAGGGGTGCCTAGAGATTTAAAATTAAACCAGTAACCTAGTTACATGGATTGGTACCTATATGCTTTCTCTACTTGGACCCTAACATCAGAGACCTACTGCTGCATCAAGAGGACCTGAGAGCAAAAAAATTTCTTTACTATAGCATATAGTCAAGTCTGAAGTCAATTACAAAGTAACCTCTGTATACTCCATGCAAAGGAAACTGGCCATTTTCATTTCATACATCATTTACACCAATATGCAGTGATTCCACAAAATCACTAGACTTGAAAAAGACAAATGAGACAGAAATATTCCTTTGCTAGTTCTAAATGTTCTATAGTGTGTAAGGGGAGACACGTCATTTCCTTTGCTCTGTATTTAAAGAAAAGATAACATTTGGAAGAAAAAAGTGTGTTAGAAACAGCCTTCTGTTGCAAAGTCTGAAATATGAAGGTCCCTTTATTGGGGGAACTGAAGATACCCCTTAAATCTAGAGAAATTCAATTTTGTGAGACAGAGTTCCAGGTACTTATTCAAACTATTTTAGTACAAAGTATGGCTGATTAATTCAGTTGGTACATGTCAAAGTATTTAGTCTGCTTACTCCTCAAAAACTAGGAGTATGTGTCAGAAATTTTTCTTAGATCCAGTATTTCATACTATTAAACTTTTGCTTAGAAAATAATGAGTATTACCTATGATATTTCAGTAAAAATGTTATGGAACACAGTGGCATTAAATTTTGAGACTTTCTCTTGGTCCAGTGGCATGTCACTCACTTAATGTCATTGGTATTTTTTCTATTTAAAATTTTTCGTGTGCAATACTTTCACACACACACACACACACATACACACATGAAAATGGAAAAATGTATATTTCACTGAATACTATGACTTGGAGAGCCACAAAACGATGGTTGGCGTAGGTGGGATTTAAGGAAAGAAAGGACAGAATTGGAACTGGACAGCAGGAATGAGATCTTGTGAATGAGTAAAGTTAATCTGGATAATCAATGGTTAGGAAACATCAGGCAAGCAGTTAATAAACACGGTGGTTAGTACCCATTGTGCTGGTTGACCTTTCAACTATTAAAGATACTTCACAGTTGCTTAGGAGACAGTATTTAATGTATGTTATATACATAATGTGTTATGGATTTGGTTTTAAAAGCTTCCTTTTTTTTCTCCCTGAGTGAGATCAGAAAATAGTTCTGCTGGAATTTTTCACTTGTAGGTTGGCTGTGTTCATGCCATGTCAGCTTTGTTTTGGACAAGTGAGCATGAGGACTAGCAGGTTCTCATCCTGCTTTCTCTGCAATAATTTCCCTTGCAAGATGTATTTGGGGAAGTACGATTTGGAACAAACAATATAGCTTTTGTGTTGGGTTTACCTGCTTTTGTGTGACACTTCGAGGTTCACAGAATGTCAAAGAAGGAAGAGATCTAAGAAGCTGGGTATTCTAAGTTTATTTTACTGATGAGGGCCTGGGACCTCAGCATGGTGAGGGTTTGGCTTTGGCACTTACATAGCTAGCTCTTCCTTCTAGACTGTAGTGGGTATATGGCTATCTTTCTCCACACTAGACTGTGAGCAACTTGGGAATAGGTACTCAGTTTTACTTATCTTTATACCCCCTGTGACACCTTGCTGTAGATACTCAATAAATATTTGTTGGATGAATGTTTTATTTTTTGAATGATTTTTATTTTTTCCATCATAGCTGGTTTACAGTGTTCTGTCATTTTCCACTGCACAGCAAGGTGACCCGGTCACACATACATATATACATTCTTTTTCTCGCATTATCATGCTCTATCATAAGTGACTAGATATAGTTCCCAGTGCTGTACAGCAGGATCACATTGCTTATCCGTTCCAAAGGCAATAGTTTGCATCTGTTAACCCCAAATGAATGTTTTAAATGAATTCTTAGTAGAGCTGAGTTTTACAGGCCACTACACTGACACATTAAAGTGGTATAATGATTTTGGTGTAACCTAGTTTCCTTTCTGTTTTGGACTCCAGCTTAGCTCCAAAGAAGAAAACTTAATTTTGCCAATTCAAGGTCAATTTCTGTAACCTCGGGTTTTCGCAGCTGATTTGGAATGAATACTCAGTCAACTTAGGGTTCTTTTCTCCACTTTCTCTCCACAATGGCACTTCCATGCTCATGTGCTCACTTAAGTATATCTGACACTTTTTACACATCCGTTCAGATCCTCTTGTTATTTCAGAGAGCCATCAAGGAGGAGGCCGATTTATTGCCTGCTAAGCACCTCTTGCCTTATTGATGCTGAAATGTGAGGTGTTTCAGAAATCTCTCAGAGTATATGCAGACACAGCGTGAAAATAGGAAGGAGTTTGTGTCCAGTGAGGCAAAACTTTGACCCATGTAGCATGGGGACATGTTGATAATCACATCTCAATTTCTTGTCTAGGAAGACGCGTTTCATAGAGCCTCAGACATTCCTTGAGATCAAGCAGCCACTTACCTTTTGCAGTGGCTGCCTTAGTAATGCATTTTTATTTTGGTTCTGCTCCTTTCCTGCTTTATTCCCCTGTACCTCATCCTTGAGTCCTGGGATCACACTCCCAAGAAAAGTCTTTATGTTAGGCTTTCTTTCCAGAGAACTCGGACTAAGACACATGATGGGGTGGATACGAGGCCCGAGAATGGCATCTGCCCAAATGGCTCTGCCCTAAGATGTATCCTTTCCTGTCTTGTTTTTTGTCCTGCTCACCCCTCCATGCTACTATCTGCTGACAAGTTCCATTCCCATCAGTTCTCACTCCCAGGTGTAAAGCTCTGAGGCCCTTCCAGGTCCTTAACACTGTGGGCTGCAGTTCACTGTATAAACTGTTTCCACATGTCATGGGGATTTATTTATGCGAGGCCCATCTGCTAGGTGACCATGAATCCATCTTTCCATTCCTCTCCAGAGCCATGATGGTTTGAAGATGCCTCTGTCTTTCTACCTCCCAGGGTCCTCTTAATCTTTTTTTTTTTTTTTTTTTTTGGTCTTTTTGCCTTTATGTAGAGCCGCACCCGCGGCATATGGAGGTTCCCAGGCTAGGGGTCTAACAGGAGCTGTAGCCGCCGGCCTTTGCCACAGCCACAGCAACGTGGGATTCGAGCTGCGTCTGCAACCTACACCACAGCTCACGGCAACGCCGGATCCTTAACCCACTGAGCAAGGCCAGGGATCGAACCCGCAACCTCATGGTTCCTAGTCGGATTCATTAAACACTGAGCCACGAAGGGAACTCCGTGTCTTCTTAATCTTGATTCCAAAATGTGTCTGGGCCCTCCATCGCCTCCTGCTCAGGACTGGCCTACGAGACCTCACTGGTGCCTGTCTGACATTTTTATTGGACTGTTTTTCCCCTTTTCCACGCCCACTTCATCACTCACACGAAATCTTCAACAAATTTGGGTGGGAAGGGTGAAATTAGTTCTGAGAGATTAATGTTCTTCTTTTCCTATTGCTTAGACCAATAGGAAAAGCTTTGTCTTCTGAGGCTCAAAAGACATAGGCTGTTGTAACCCACAGAAAGTATTTCCTCTAAAGACAATTATCTCTATCTTCAGTTCAGAAATTCTACAAGGAAGTTCAGAATCTCAGCCCTGGTCAGTTCTTTGCTTTTCTATTTCTATTCTAACAACGTGCCCAGGGGCAGGTAGTATGCAGTGCTCTAGTTGCCTGGGCTGGGAGAGGACCTTGGGGAACCATGAAGTGTCAGATCAGTTAGCAACAGATTAATGTTTCATGATATTGTCCCACTGGATGTTAAGGCTGATCTTAGAGTTTTTCTTTGGTGTAACCATCATTCCCTGACTCCTTACCTTCTTCCCTCTTTGTGCAACCCTCCCTCATACATAGACCTCCATATCTTTCCTCATTAAGCTGCCCTAAGTAGTCACTAAGGTCAATTTTACAGCATTCCTGTTATCAAAATATCTTTTCTTTTTTTTTAAATAGGGGCACTGACTTGCAGTTCTGCTGAACTGGCCTTAGATCTAAACTACCAGGTCGATTTTTATTGTGGGTTTACCCCTTGCAGGGGCGGGGAGAGAGAACTGATTAACCAGATCCTGCTGAGCCCTAGGATAGAGCATTTCCTTACTGAAATCAGAGGCTGTCTCCCTTTTCCTGGCTCTTTACTGTCTTCTTAAAATTGAGATCTAATGCATATACCATAAAATTAATGCTTTCAAAGTATACAGTTCTGTGGATTTTAGTATATTTATAGAGTTGTGCAACTATCACTACTATCTAATTCCAGCACATTTTCATCACCACAGAAAGGAACCCTGTACCCATTAGTAGTCATTCCTATTCTCACTCCTGTCAGCTCTTGGCAAATACTAATCGATTCTCTGTCTCTATAGATTTGCCTATTCTGGTTGTTTCATATTAATGGAATCATACAATATTTTGCCTATTACGTCTGGCTTCTTTCAATTAGTGTAATATTTTCAAGTTTTATGCATGTTGCAGTATTTAATGATATATCATTCCTTTTTTCCTTCAGCTTTATTGAAGCATAATTGACAAAATTACATATATTTAAAGTGTATAACGTGGTGATTTGATATGTGTGCATGCAAAATGATCACCACCATCAAGTTAATTAACACATCTGTCACTTCCCATAGTTAACATTTTTGTGTGTGCATAGTGACAGTTAGGATCTACTCTCAGAAAATTTCATGTGTACAATTCAGTATTTTTTTATGCTGTGCCTGCGGCATGGGGAAGTTCCTGGGCCAGGGATCAAATCTGCACCACAGTGCTGACCTGAGCCACAGCAGTGACAATGCTGGATCCTTAACCTCTAGGTCACCAGGGAACTCCTACAATCCAGTATTACTAGCTATAGTCACTATGCTGTATATCCGGAACTTATTCATTGTTTTTCTCATCTCTTTTAATACAATTTATTTTTCCAGCTTTTTGGGATATAATGGACATGAGATTGTATAAGTTTAAGGTATACAATGTGTTGATTTGATATGCTTTTGTAAGATGATTATTGCTCTAGCATTACGTAATACTTCTATTACATCACATATTTACCATTTCTTTTTTGCAGTGAGAACATTTTTTTTTCAGTTCTTGGAAACTGTCTATTTTCCATCAACCTATTTCCGTTTTAAGAGTTTGTGGACGAACAGCTTAAGACTGCTCAGTGGTCTGCCCCATTCAGTGGTCTGGGCAGTGGAAATAGCAGGCCGATCTTCAGTGGAGGGCTGAGGGCTCCAGGCTTCAGCAGGGGAACTGCTGGACAGGCACAGATGGCACCTGCATGCCTTCAGAGCAGTCTGCGACCCTAGGTTGAGTAGCAGTGAATTCAAGAGCTGGAGTAGTCCATTTTTCCTGAAATGCCTCCTTGGTCATTCCTCCACAGCTGCTGCCTGCTCTTCCTTTTAAGTCTCTTTAGGATCTCTGTAGAAGTAGAGGTCAGACATGACCTCCCAGGGGTATTCGCGGGTGATGGTACCACGCGTATCAGACCCACTGAGTGAGCTCCCTTTTTAGGATCTCATAGCAGGATCCATCAGGCTGGTCTCAAAACAAAAAGGCTAAGTAATGCCTGACAGGCCCAAGCAGAGTAAGAAAAAATGGAGAGAAGCAAAAGAAAACAGAGGCCATTTTAAAAATGTTTTCATCTCGCCTCCAAGCTCTCATACATTAAAACCGTACTTGAAACAAGTAATTGTATCAAACTCCAGTCACTGGGCCTGAGACCCTTCTGCTGGTAGTGAAAAGCTTGCCATTCATGTAGCACACTACCTACACTTGGGAGTTCATCGGCCACTGGCCTCATCTCCAAGCTCTAACAATGTGCAGATGTGGTGAAAACATTTAAGATCCACTTTATTTGCAAATTTCAAGTATGTAATACAGTATTATTAACAATAATCACAACACTATACATTATATCCCCAGAAATTATCCATCTTATAACTGGAAGTTTATACCCTTTGATCAATATCTCCTCTTTCCACCATCCTCCAGCCTCTGGTAAACACCACTCTTCTCTCTGTGCCTCTGAGTTGGCTTTTTTAGATTTCTCATGCAAGTGAGATCATACAGTGTTTGTCTTTCTCTGACTTATTTCACTGAGCATGACTCCCTCTGGTTTCATCCAATAGATCACAAAGGTCAGGATTTCCTCCTTTCTCATGGAAATAATATTCCTTTATTTATGTCTGTGTGTGTGTGTGCTTGTGTGTGTGTGTGTGTGTGTGTGTGTGTAATCACATTTTTAATCCATTCATCTGTTGATAGACATTTAGTTTGCTTACCTGTCTTGGCTATTGTGAGTAGTGCTGCAGTGAGCATTGGAGTACAAGTATCTCTTCGATGTACTGATTTCATTTCCCATTTGGATATATACTCAGAGGTGGGATTCCTGAATCATGCAGAAGTTCTAATTTAATTCTGGGGGGATGGGACTTCCAAATGTTTTTCATAGTAATGTACCAATTTACATTCCTACCAACACAAGTGTTTCCTTTTCACCACATCCTTGCCAACATTTGCTATCTCTTGTCTTTTTTTAAAAAATTGAAGTATAGTTTATTTACAATGTTATATTTGTTTCAGGCCTATAATACAGTGATTCAATTTTTATAGATTATATTCCATTTAAAGTTATTAGAAAACATTGACTATATTCCCTGTTTTGTACATTATTACATTCTTCTATCTTATTTTATACCTACTAGTTTGTGCCTCTTAATCCCCTTCCCCTGTCTTGCCCCTACACCTACTGCTCTCTCCACTGGTAACCATTAGTTTGTTGCCTGCATCTGGGAGTCTGTTTCTGTTTCTCTATATTCATTCATTTGTTTTATTTTTTAGATTCCACATATGAGTGGAAACTTTAAAATATTTGACTTTCTCTGTCTTACTTCACTGAGCATAATGCTCTCTTGGTCCATCCATGTTGTTGCAAATGGAAAATTTTCATTCTTTTTTATGACTGAGTAATGTTCAATTGCATGCACATGTATACACACCACATTTTCTTTACCCATTCATCTGTTGATGGACATTTAGGTTGCTTCCATACCTTGAATTGTCAGTAATGTTGCTATGAACATTACGGTGCATATATCTTTTTGAGTTAATTTTTTTTTCCAGATATGTAGCCAGGAGTGGAATTGCTGGGTCATATGGTAGTTCCAGTTTTAGTTTTTTGAGAAACTTCCTTCCTGTTTTCCATAGTGGCTGCACCAATTTACATTCCTACCAACAGTGGTGTTGATTTGCATTTCCCTGATGACTAGTGATGTTGAGCACCTTTACATAACCTATTTGTATGCCTTTAGAAAAATATTTATTCAGGTCCTTTGCCCATTTTTTAAATTGGATTGTTTCCTTTTCTTTCTTTCCTCCTTCCTTCCTTTCTTTCTTCTTTCTTTTGCTATTGAATTCTATGAGTTTTTTTATGTTCTGGATATTAACCCCTCATCAGATATATAATTTGCAAATATTTTCTCACATTCCATAGGTTGCCTTTTTATTTTGTTGATTGTTTTCTTTGCTGTATAGAAACTTTTTCTTTTGATGTAGTCTCACTTGTTTATGCTTTTGTTACCTGTGCTTTTGGTATGATATCCAAAAAAATTGTTATCAATACCAGTGTCAAAGAGCTTTCCCCATGTTTCTTCTAGGAGTTTCAAGGACTCACATTTTACATTAAGTCTTTAATTAATTTCAAGTTAATTTTTCTGAGTGTTATGAGTGTTTAATTTCATTCTTTTGCTTGTGGATATCCAGTTTTCCCAAAACAATTTATTGAAGAGTCTTATCCTTTGCACATTATGTATTCTTGGCACACTTTTCAAAGATTAGTTTACAACATATGTGTGGGTTTATTTCTGAGCTCTCTAGTCTATTCCATTGGTCTATGTGTCTGTTTTTATGCCAGTACCATAGTGGGTTTTTTTTTTTTTGATAGAGAATGTTCTTCCATCCCTATTTTATTTTTTTCCATATTAACAATGAATTTTATTTCAGTTATAGGTGTACAAAGATCATAAGTCAATACGATAGATTTCGTGTCCCAAACCCACAGTGCATCCCCCCACCCCCCAGATTGTCTTATTTGGAAAACCAAGGTTTTCCAAAATCTGTGAATCATTGTCTGTTCTTCAAAGATGTTCATTGTGTCTCTTTAGTTTCCACATGTAAGCGGTAGCATTGGGTGTTGCTGTCTAATTGTCTGACTGGTTCCACTTCGTATGATAATTTCTAGGTTCATCCATGTTGCTATAAATGTTATTCCGTTCCTTTTAATGGCTGAGTAATATTCCATTATGTGTATGTACCATATCTT